>CAUYLG010068045.1:0-53439 GCA_963573385.1 Cacajao melanocephalus
TCTGAAACATATAATCAAATTTGATTTGAGGGAGGTAAATTGTACTGCCAGTTAACATTTTGATTATGAGACATTTGTTTTTAGAAATATTAGGGGGCAAAGTTGTATCTTAGAATTGAGGAAATTGAGCAGTTCTCAATCGGTTCTGAAAGGTTTACTTTGCCCAGAGCCAACTCAAAAAAAAAAAAAAAAAACATAAAAATAACTCAAGCATAAATGTGATAACTCAAGCATAAATGTGGAGTTGAGAACTAGAGAAACACCTGTTACATAGGAACAGTGTTGAATTGGAATTAGAAATTATCTTTTTCTTGGCCAAATGATACCCTTTATTGTTAGCAGTGTTTACTTTTATAGAGACCACCCATTAGTGTAGTTATGGTTCACATTGTAATTGGTCTAAAAAAAAAAAGGAAACCTAATTATTTCTCTTTAAATTGCAGTTTTCCCACACATTTGATAAATTTTTAAGCTTTCATAACCGTGGATAAAGTTTCTTGAAATAACAGTACATCTTGATTTTAATACTACTTGGGAATTGAATTAGAAAGCTTTGCTCCATAATTTCAGAGTAAGTAGTCCAGGAATTGATGGAAGTTTATTTATATATCCCCTGCTATGTTAAATATCTCATAGCTGAGTTCACGGTATACAGGGCATTGTTTCACATAGTCAATGTTAAGAATTTAAAAGATAAAAAATCCAAAGGGAAAAAATATAATCTTAACTGAAAATATTCTTTCTATTCTTAAAATTATTTCTTTCTGCTCTAATCTTTATTATTTTCTTCTTTTTGCTAGCTTTGATGTAAGTCTTTACTACTGTAAATTTCCTTCTTAGCACTTCTTTTTCTGCATTCCATAAGGTTTTGTATGTTGGGTTTTCATTTTTATTTTGTCTCAGAGTATATTCTGATTTCCCTTGTGATTTCTTTGATCCATTGGTTGCTTAAGAATGTGTTGATTTCCAAATATTTTCCAGTTTTTCTAGTTTCCCTCTATTACTGATTTTTAGTTTTATTTTATTATGATGGGAAAAAATACTTTGCTTGATTTCAGTTCTTTAAAATTTATTAAGACTTGTTTCTTTTAGTCATTCCCGAATGCGCTTGAGAAAAATGTATAGACTGCTGTTGTTGGATTCAGTGTTTTGTCTGTGTCTGTTAGCTTCAGTTGATTTACAGTTTTGTTCATATCCTCTGTTTTCTTACTGGTCTTCTGTCTAGTTGTTCTGTTCATTACTGAAACTGGAGTATTGAAGTCTTTTATAGAACTGTTTCTCCCTTTAATTCTACCAGTGTTTGCTTCACTTAATTTAAAGTTCTGATGTTTGGGGTGTGTGTGTTTAATTGTTACATCATCTTGGTCAAGTGCCCTGCCCCATTTATCAACATTTAAAGTCCTTCTTTGTCTTTCGTAATAGTTTTTGACCTGAGACTATTTTGTCTGATATTAGTATGGCTTCTCTACCTTTCTGGTTACTATTTACATGAAATATCTTTTTTCAGCCTTTTATTTGGAACCTATGTGTTTTCTTAGATGTACAGTGTGTCTTTTATAGATATGCAGTTGGGTCATGTCATTTTTATCTATTATGACACTCTGTGCCTTTATTTGGGGGAGTTTAATCAATTTACATGTAAATATAAGAGAGAACTAACTTTTGCCATTTTATTTGTTTTCTGTATGTCTTTTAGCTGTTTGGACTTAGATTTCTTCCATTACTGCCTTTGTTTGTGTTTACTTGATTTTTTTTTGTATTGACACAATTTGATTCCCTTTTTTTTTTTTTGTATATTCTATAGAAGTTTTCATTGGTTATTATAGGGATAATATATAATATCTTTAAGTTATTACAGTCTAATTTTTTATACCGATTTAAATACATTGAACAACTATATTTCAACTGCTCTGCCTCCCTTTTATGTTCTTGATATTGTAAATTACATTATTATACATTATGTGCCTACTAATCCAGATTTGTGATTTTTTTAATGCATTTGCCTTTTAAAACTCATAAAAAATACAAGGTTAAGTTGCAAACCAAAATTATAATAATACTGGTTTTTATATTTGCCCTTGCATTTACCTTTACAGGATCTTTATATTGCTTTCAGTTACTGTCTAGAGTCCTTTTATTCCAACCTGAAGGACTACTTTCAGTATTTCTTGTAATATATGTGTCGTGATAATGAACCTCCCTCAGGTTTTGTTTATTGGGGAATGTGTTTATTTCTACTTCATTTTTTTTTTTTAAGACGGGGTTTCACCTTGTTGGTCAGGCTGGTCTTGAACTCCCGACCTCAGGTGATCTGCCCACCTGGGCTTCCAGAGTGCTTGGATTACAGGCGTGAGCCACCACGCCTGGCCTCTAGTTAATTTTTAATGCTCAGTTTTGCCAGATACAGAATTCTCATTTGACAGTTATTTTCTTGTAGCACTTTAAATGTATCATCATACTGCTTTCTGGCCTCCAAGGTTTCTGCCAAAAAGTTGCCTTATAGTCTTATTTGAGGATTCTGTCTATGCAGTGAGTTGCTTCTCTTTTGCCATTTTCAGAATTCTCTGTCTTGGCTTTTGACCATTTGATTGTAATTGTCTTAGTATTGACGGTGAGTTTTTCTTATTTAGAGTTTGTTGAGATCCTTGGATTTGTAGATTCATCAGTTTCATCACCTTTGGGAAGTTTTTTCCTTCCTCTGTGTTCATTTCTCTTCCTCTAAAACATCCATTGGGTATAGGTCCAATTGATTTGTTTCATAATCCCTTGGGCTCTGTTTACTTTTCTTCTTTCTTTCTGCTCAGATTTGATAATTTCAGTTGTCTTTTCTTCAGGTTTGCTGATTTTTTTTTCTTTTGCCTACTCAGTTCTGCTATTGAACCTATATAGTGAAATTTTCAATTCAGTTATTGTATTTTTCAGCTCCACAGTAACTTTTTATAATTTCTCTTTATTGATATTCTCATTTCGCTTATTTTTCTGATTTCCATTCATTTTGGTTCATTTTTTTCTTTAGCTCTTTGGACATAGTTAAGACAGCTGTTTTGAAATTAATAAATTTAATATCTGTATTTCTTCAGGAATGGTTTCTGGAAATTTTTGTTCCTTTGAATGGGCCATATTTTCTTGTATCTTGTTGCATGCCTTGTGATGTGTTCTGAAAACTGAGTATTTGAAAGAGTCACCTCTCCCAGTTGCAGACTGGCAATATACTACTGGGGCATTTCTCTGCTGATAAGTTGAGCATGCCCTTAACCTAGTGATCACCCCAAGATGAAAGCCTAAGGTCTTTTTTTCTGAGCATTTGTATTGCCTAGGCCTGTGGGTAGCTTTTTCAATTCCTCCTGTATACATGGCTGCTGTTGAATGTCTTAATTTCCCAGAGTCTCACCTGGATACTCAGAGCTTCTCCTGGATACTCAGATGGTCTATTATATTCACCCCCTGTAGTCTTATGCCCCAAACATCTACATATTGTAGTCCCCTTGCAGCTTTCATAAATGGTGCCCATTGCTTCTCTCACCTGATGAGGTCCCAGTTAGGCAAAACAGGAACCAGTCCTTCTGGCAGACCAGAGAGGTTAAAATGTTACAAATTAGGTCTGTACTCTTCAGGCCTATTTGAAGGGAATGAATTGGGAATTGATTTGCTGCCTCCAGGAGACCCAGATAAACTGCAGAAGTATTGGGACAAGATCACAAAAAATGTCACAAAAGTTTTGCATATTTTCTTTTCTTACTTGGGTATTTGCTTTGTTGCTATAGACCTGTTTTTCACAGGTCCCGTAAGGTTAATCCAACTAGTTTCTGGTTGTTTTTGGTGTTTCTGTGAGGGAATGAGTTTTGTCGATGCCACTCAATAACACTTTTTAAACTATGAAAATAATAGAATCCTGTTGAAGGAAGTTTATAGCATCCAGAAGTATAACACGCTAAGAAAAAAATCTCACCCAGATTGTACTATCTTCAGAGTAGCCACGATTTACATTTTGGTTTTACCTTGCAGACTTTATTTTTCTTTCTCTCTTTTTTCCCTTTGTCCTGCATTATCTTGTTCCTCTACTCTTCACCACCAGTAAAAATTGGGGGGGACTCTAAACATAAATTTGTTGAGTACAGTGTTAATTTTTAAATTAGCATACTTTTGTTTTTATTTCCTAAAACGTTGTATATACTATAATTTTCATTTATATTTCCAAAAGGAAATATTGTAGATATTTCTGATAACATCCAAATGCTTGGGTTTTATTCTAGTCTTTCTTCCTTCAAAGTATAAGAGTTAAGAAAGAATCTGGTGTGACCAACCTATAAGTTACTTTCCTGTGACTTAGACATTTTTGGCATTTTTACATGTAATAAAAAGTGGCATGCTGTCAGTCAAAGGGGTAAGCCCAGACCATGTGGAAAGGATCTTGTTTCTTTTGAGAGCTAATATAAAAAAAACTCCTTCTAGACATATAAATATTGTGACATCAGTTACTTAGGCTAAACATGTCTGTTACTCTAAGTGAATTATTAACAATAAATACTTTAACTCTATGCCATGTTAATTAACATAATATGATTTATAATTTATTTAACCTTTGGTTATATATATATGTTGGAGCCATTTATATTTTGGTATACTTGTAATAGTTACTGTACACTAGACTATGTATATTAGACTAGACATGGAGGGTCAAAAAAGAGTACATGATCAGAGTAGGAATCATGCCCTAGCTTCTTTTATGTCTACCTCCTCCCTCATGGATGCAGTATAAAAAGTAATTACCTAAGATTTTTTGGATTCCGGTTTGTGGAGAAAGCACCCTCATATTTAGGCTGATGGGTGGGTAAATTAGAAAGTATATTTTGTGATTTGCAATTTTATATGGAGATGTTCATTGTGATTAATTTTTCTTTGTATCAGCAGATTTTTGCTTTTTATAGCTGCATGATTTCTTTTTTTGGTCATTCATTATTGCCTATTAATAATGAAAAACTTTATTTCACTGAAGCAGCAATATATAATGCAACTTGGATTTTTAAATAATGACTGACTTTTTTCTTTGGGAATACATTACTGTTAAAAATGTAGATTATTAGATACATTACTTTTAATGAATACAAGTAGTGTAATTAGAAGGCTGAAAAGGATTCTGAGAAACATGAGTCTAATTTGATAGCTAAGAAACTGAGGACAAGATACTTATTCTTTGTAGTATATTTTCTAATGTCATTTGGTTGTCTCACCAAGAAGTCCTTGCATAAAGCAAATAAGCATCTGTTGCATATCTAAGGTTGGATAAAGTGGGTGAGTTTAACAGATATTCCCCCTTATTTCTTTTAGGTGAATCTGGATTGGGAAAGTCGACATTAATCAACTCGTTGTTCCTCACAGATTTGTATTCTCCAGAGTATCCAGGTCCTTCTCATAGAATTAAAAAGACTGTACAGGTATGGATGTTAGTATTGTTAACTGATGATAAGCTGGAATAACATTAATACTCACAAAGCACATGTACCTTTAATTATGCTTCCTTGGAGGTGAGATGCAAATTTGCCCTTAGCCAGTGTAAGATGGTAATTATGACTTCATAAAATTTTTTTAAAAAGTTCAGTTAATCAGAAGAATTATCTTGACTAGAACTTTCCAAATTTGTCCTGAGAACTCTCCTAGAGATGACTCTGTGACATAGTAACCAGTTCCCCTGGAGTTGTGCTGTCTAGATGGTAGTCATTTGCCACGTGTTTAAGTCAATTAAAATTAATTAAATTAAAAATTCACTTTCTCATTTGCTCCAGATACATTGCAGGTACTCAACAGCCACACATGGCAAGTGGCTGCCATTTTGTGCAGCACATATATGAACATTTTCATCATTGCAGAAAAAATTGCAGTGGACAATGTAAAGAAAACATGATTCGTAGAAAAGCTATTGTTATTTAAATACAGTGTTCTATATTAGTCAGTGGGATAATACCATATCATAGTTGAATGGCAATAGCAGTTCTGTAAGACTTCCAAAGGTATATGTGATCAAATTTACTGCTTGTCAGTATTTGCTGTGCATTCCAGTCCTGAGGATTCTGTTAAATTTAGTTGTTTTAGTAGGTTTGAGATGGGCTGCATTTTTACATTTCTAATAAGATCCCTGGTAATGCCAATGCTGCTGGCTGATAGATCACGCTTTATAGAGCAAGGGACTAGACTCTAGATACACACTTTTCATTAAATAGTATAGCAGCCTGTAGCCACGTGTGGCTATTAAGCTTTGAAATGTGGGTGGTCTGAATTGTGATGTTGTGCACATATGGAATATACCACAGATTTCTAAGACTGAGCATATAAAAATCTCAGGAATTTTTTATATTGATTGTATACTGCAGTGATAATAGTCTGGATGTGCAAGGTTAAATGAAATTTATTAATTTAACCTTTTTATTATTTTAAAAATGGCTACTAAGAAAATTTTAAATTTTTACATGATTGACATGGTATTTTTGTTTGGCAGCACTGCTCTGAACTGTTGATTAAAAATATTGTTCGTGAGCTCTGCTCATGTAATACATAGAACATGAGCAGAGAGGAGGAAAGTGAACAGTTTTGGCTGGAGTAGGCTTCATTGAGGCAGTGATGCTTTTAGCTGGATTTGAAGAAGTGTTAGTGATCATCCCAGTGCACAGGATGGAAGGACAATCTATGTATTCGGGGCAGTAACTCATGTATCAAACTGGAAGATGCAGTTTAGTAACTAGATCCCAAAGGAGTAATTTTGTCAAGTGAATATCTTATTTCTCCGTTTTAATGTTTCTATTTTAGGATTTTTTTTCTTTTGGTAACCTTCATAGGGCCTGAGATTTAAAATTACCTGTAAAATTATGCTCTAAAAACTTGATCCTACATGCTTATTTATTTTGTGATAAATATTGGAAATGTTAATCCTAAGTAAGAAAATGAACTTTGAACTTTCTTAATTTGGGTATCTATTACGAATACCTTAACTTAGGTATTTATGAATTTAGATATGCATATATCTAGGTAAAACTAACCACTACCAAAATTAATATATGGTTCATTTCCAGCACCCTCGTTTCTTCCATGTGCTCAGTCTTATTCAGTATTACACCCCCAAGAGATAAACACCTTACTGCTTTCTCCATAGAGTAAATTTGTCTGTTCTTGAACTAAGTTATATACATATACTTTTTTGTACGTTTTCTTTCAGTGAAGATTACATCCGTATTATTTACTCATGTTGGGTGTAGTTCTTCTTTATTATCATTGTATAATACTCCATTGTGTGAATGTATCAGTGTATTGTTATTATTTATTTTAGATAAGCATTTGGGTTTTCAGTTTTTTACTAATAGGAACATTCTCGTTGTGTCTTGGTGGACTTAGGCACTCATTCCTATTGTATGTGCATAAAGATACCAAAGCATTGAGTTTATTTTCTTTGATTTCTAGTGAGGTTGAACATGTGTTTTGTACTCATTGACTGTTCAGATTTCATTAAGGTGTTTTAATAATCTTAATATTTTCTGTCATGTTCTTACTGATTTATAAGAGTTTTCAAAACCTAACTAATAATCCCCTACATTTTAGATATTGCAGATATTTTCTCCCCAGGTGAGCATCTGTTAAAAATGTGACAGGCCCTCAATTTATTAGAATTCTTACATTGGCCTAGCTTCAAAATAAATTATCTAAACTCATTTTACCTTCCTTTAAAGTAATACTTCAAAAATGTCCTCTTCTGTTGTGGATATCTTCCTGGAAACTCTTGTCTTAAAAACAAAGGGGTAATGGAGGATGAGAATATCTCTAGCAGGATTTTTAAGACAGAGGCCTGTGCACCATTGTTAAATATGTTTTCTTTACTAAAAAGAAGACCTGTAATTTGAGAACTAGATTGATCCTTACTAGAATCCTGTAGAAGTCCTCTTTCCTTATGGAACCATAGAGGTGTATTCCTTTATATATTGTAAACTAGTTGAAGATCATCTAAACTCTTTTGCCCACTTACTCAGGAAAGAACATGCCATATTACGGACAGGATCAGAGTCATTCAAGAAGCCTGAATGTAGTTAGAAAGTGATAATATAATCTTTTTAATAGTTGGCTGGCTCCTTACCAAGCCCAGTAGTCTAGCAGATGATCTGCCTTTGGAAGCTCATAAATTCTCAAAGTAGAGGGGAGTGGTCACCAGTATTGTATCTTAGCCCAGACATATTAGACTGGTGAAAAACACAAAATCCTAAGTTTCAAAAGACAAACGTTTATAAAAATGGAACGAAAAACCCTCTCTTGTTATGTAGCTGAATAAGGAGCAAAGTTTTAATAAAGACCATGATCTCATATTCTCATCCCTGAGCATTATCTCTTTATAAGAGACTTGTATCTTAAAGGAGCTATTCATTCACATTCACAGTCTTGGAAGGAATGAGAAGCTGTGTACACTGAACAGAGAGCTGGTGTTTAGTCTCTTGTGTGTAAAATAGTGGTTCTGATTCAAGTGACGTTTTCAGTATTGATGGACAGTCTTTAAGATTAACTCTTAACCTCCTGTCTTGGACCTCTGGACCCTGAGTTATATGTGTGCATTTCCAGATGTGAGCTGATACTGGTCCTGCAACTTTTCGTATCAGTGCTTCTCAAACTTGAGCGTGTGTAACAGTCACCTGGAAGTCTTGTCAAAAAACAGATTGCTGAGTCCCTTTCTTCATGGTTTGCTATATTATAGTAGGTTTGAGGCAGGGACCAAAGAATTTGTATTTCTCTTTAGTTCTCAGAATGTATTACTGCCAGTCTGGGTACATTTTGAGAACCACTGCTTTGTAGTGTTCTTTCCCTGCTGCAAACTGGTTTTATCCTATGTCTGTCAGGATATCCTGTGTCTGTTTTGCCTTAGTTCTTTCAGAGTGTTTCAAATGGAATGAAATAGTACCATGTTACTTCTGTGTTTTAGATATATATTTTTCCAGTAGATTGATTAAAATGAAGTGAAAGGAAAAATTGAACATTTGAGCTCCACTTCATGTTTTAGTCTCAAATGTAGATACCCAGATTAACAAAATTTTTTGGAAAAACATGCTTACAATGTTTATGTATGGTAACAAACTTTATTTTATAATTTTGTTGCATTTGCTTTATTTATTTATTTATTTATGAGATAGAGTATTGCTTTGCCCAGGCTGGAGTGCAGTGGCGCTATCTTGGCTCACTGCAACCTTCACCTCCCAGGTTCAAGTGATTCTCCTGACCCAGCCTCCTGAATACCTGGGATTACAGGTGCACCCTACCACACCCAGCTAATTTTGTGTTTTTAGTAGAGATGGAGTCTCACCATGTTGGCCAGGTTGGTCTCAAACTCCTGACCTCCAGTGATCCGCCCATCTTGGCCTCCCAAAGTGCTGAGATTACAGGCAGGAGCCACCACGCCCGGCCTGCACTGGAAAAGTTTTAAATTATACTCTATGTCAGTGAAAGGGTATCATCTGTTTTTTCTTGGGAATAAACTATCATTTTTTTCTGAGATTAAAGTCCATTTTAATTTTCTCTTAATGTATTCTATTAAGAGAATTCTTTTGTGCAGTGGCAGTGTTAGATTTTTCTTAGTTGGAAACTTTACGCTGTTCCCCTTTGAAACTGTCTCTTCTCTTGGTCTGTGAAGTTTTCTTTTTTTTTTTTTTTTTTCGAGATGGAGTCTCACTCTGTCTCCCAGGCTGGAGTGCAATGATGCTATTTCGGCCCACTGCAGCCTCCACCTCCTGGGTTCAAACAATTCTCCTGAGCAGTTCTCCCTAGTAGCTGGGATTACAGGCATGCACTACCACCATGCCTGGCTAATTTTTGTATTTTTGGTAGAGATGGGATTTGACCATGTTGGCCAGGCTGGTCTTGAAGTCCTGACCTCTAATGATCCGCCCACCTTGGCCTCCTAAAGTGCTGGGATTACAGGTGTCAGCCACTGCATCCAGCTAGTCCATGAAGTTTTATAAATCACTATTGTAGATGAAGTGGGTGCAAAAGTTTTGAAAGTGAGAAAAGGTGAAAGCAGTACATACATCTCTAGGATAATGTACTTGATAGACTCCTTGAAAAATTTTCACAGAGCCCGATCAGGAAACTCTCCTGTTGTTAATTGGTCCAGTTTTGATAGTTTTTGAGCCATTCACATAACCTATTTGAATGCTTGTCTTCTACTAAGTTTTGGGGCTACAAAACACAAAGTTCTCAAAGATCTCACAATTGTGGGAAAAATATGGACAAACAATTATGATTTAGAAAGAAAGATGCTTTTGTAAGGTGCTGTAGAGGTAACTTTGGCAAGGTAAATTTTAATGAAGTGGTAGCAAAATGGCAGTGGGTTGAGAAGTGACTGGTAAGTGATTCAGTGTAGATGGATGATGGCTATTAAGGAAGGGATGAGAAGGAATATCTAGGAGTGAGTATAGAGGACTCAGAGAGTGGTTTGATGATTTCCAAAAGAGACCTGAGAATGGTTATATCCTGTGGTGACTCATTCTCTAAGAAATGAGAGATTGAAGATAGAGGGGAAATAGTGTAAAAGGTTGTCAAGATGAGTCTAAAATGGAAATTAATCAGTTCCCCAGCATAGATTGAGAAATTAGCATTACGAAAAAGATATATTTCACAAACACTGTACCATGGAAGGTATAGTGCTTATTCAGACAAACTGGGAATGCTCTCGTCTTTAAGTGGAGATGTGGGGTACTTCCCTTGAGCATTGTGACAGACACTGTAAAATAGAGGGCTTGGGAAGAGCCTACTGGGAAATGGGAGAGGCATGAGGCTAAGGAGCACATAAGAGCAATATTAGAGGTCATGAATTTTATGGCATAGGAACAGAAAGGTGGGTTAATCCAGAATGGGATTTGAGTTGGAAAGGGAAAAAAATAAAGGTTTTGGGAAGGAGGTTGCTAATAGAAAATGAGAGGGGCAAGGGATTTGAGGTTTCCGTGTAAGGAGACAGGGATATGAGGGGTGGAATGGTTCAGAATAGAAGGCCGAATTAGAGTCTTTGGATAAACTTTCTTCTCAATAAAGTAGTTTCGGGTCTTGATGAGAAAGAGGTATTCTTTAAGTATAACTATGCTACTATTGGTCACTTCCTCTTTCATTTTCTTTGTGGAACATGGTGAATCATCTAAGATGATGTTTGTCTTTTGAGCCAATAAATAAGCAAAATAGATAGTTACTGTGTTTGAGTTAAGTGGAGTATTTCAGGCCATTCAAATCTTTTCAGTTTTGGCTATAATGCTACCTCTTGAGAATGTGTAGGTGGAGGTAAGGTCTTGACAGAAAATTTTAACCCTCTCTTCAAAATGTTGTGTTCTTAATTAAATAACATTTATTTACCTTAATAAATGGCATGTAAACATTAAGTTAGAGAAGGTTAGTGTACATGAAACTGCATAATAAACGTTGACTTTTTTTTTCAGTATACTGGAACTCTTGTATACACTCAGTAAGAAAATGAGTACCTTGGATTTCTGGAATCTCAGATGCCAAAAGAGGTCTTGATAGATTAATTATACATAGATGATACACAGATGATAGCTTTAGTTTTATTTATTTTTCAAGGAAAAACAATTGAAAATGCCCTTGATTCATTCTTTTGGTATTAAATGTTGCATCTAATCTTAGAGAACCCTGAGTGATGCCATAAAATTTATTGATGTGACCTGCTTAAGGAAAGTGCATGGGAAAGTGGCCATTTGGAGTAGATTTGTTAAGAAAAGTTTGAAATTCTTGGACTTGAACTAATTTGTTTTCCATGGATCCCATGAGGATACTTGCAAAACCAGATGATAAGATGCAGTTGAATCCTGTGAATGGCACTAGTTTACAGTTACGTTTTCTGGATCTTGTCCATATGTCTCTGACTTCTTTGTATTTGACCATGTATGGATACACAGAATTCTGTAGGCCAGAGAAGAAAAGAAGCTTTATAAACATTCCTTAAAATGTATAAAATACAAATCTTCATTTGTCTTAGCAAATCAGTAAGTAATTAAGTTGTTGAACTGATTTTTTTTTTAAACAGGGAAATTTAAACAGCTTAAAATTTAAGCTGTTAGGTTAAAATGTGTAATTGGTATATAGCATATTACTGAAGGCTTTGTTTGGTAATAAAAGAACCAGAAATAGGTTGAAGTAAAATTGGGAGATGATTCATGTAGATTAATTATATTGTTATATCACTCTCTAGTATACAGTATTATGTTATTTAAAAGAGAAAGTAGGTAAAGGAGTGTTATGATTACTTTGGATATTTCTGCTTCAGCCACAGTTACCGTGAATAAATGATTTGTTTTTATAAAGGAGATGGAGGTGAATTTAAGATATTAAGATGTTAGATTTGACTGGGTTGTCCTTTGATTAGAAGATCGCCAGATAAGGAAAATGTAAACTTCCTAAACCAGATGAGATGATACCATTAAAAAATTTTTTTGGGCCCAGCACTTTGGGAGGCTGAAATGGGATGATCACTTGAACCCAGGAGTTTGAGGCTACAGTAAGCTAGGATCTGCCATGCACTCCAGCCTGGGGAACAGAGTGAGACCCTAACTGAAAAAAAAAAATTTTTTTTTCCTTTGGTTCTCATTATCTCACACTGATGAATCTGATTGTTTTCTCTGTGTTGCTTTCCTCATGTTATTAAGGTAACCTGATAACAGACATGTTAGTTATGTGGTTTATAATAGTGATCTCCTAAATGATGTGCATCCATCATTAATACTGAGAGTGATGAGAAAATATTACAACTCTTATTTATTGATGTTTACTTTTTTAAGCTACAGAGAAATGATAATACATATTAATACTTAATATTCAGATTGCCAATAGTATATATTTGGTGAGTAAATGCATTTTGGATATGCAAAATTTTCACTGATAGTTTGTATCAGGATCAAAGCAGTTTGAAGAACATTAATCTAAGAGATAAGACTTTGGCATCTCATTTCTCTAAAAGATAAGTCATGTATGTCCACATCTCAGGCAATTTAATAACGTTTTGTTAGTGATAATAAAATTCTTTTAACAGAAAACTCTTGATTGCTATAGGCCTATGCTCTGTATTCAGTAGTCATTAGCCACATGTGGCTATTTAATTGAAATTAAATAAAAGTAAATATTCAGCTCCTCATTTGTACTAGTCAGATTTCAAGGACTAAGTAGCCACATGGGCAGGTGGCTATCATAGTGGACAATGTGGTGGATACACAGCAATTCCATCATCCCAAAAAGTGTTATTGGGTAGTGTGGCTACAGACTTTTCTTGCTCAGCAATGTTAGTCTGTACATGTACTCTCTTCGTGCATCAGGTAGCATCTGTAAAACAGGCCAAAAGGAAATAGCCTGCCTCTAAAAGTGTCCCAAATTTTTGTCTTGTAAATTATCCGCATACTTGGGGCCTCTAGCCTTAATAAGGACTTAATATAAATGTATATCAAGAGAAAGCCTATCATTTTCTGGAGAAGTTATTCCCCTTTTTATTTGAATCCCTGTTTGCTTTATCTTGGGCTCCTGAAAACTGATACTTTGCACTTAATAGCAGCATTATGTCCAGGATGAGTGATAATACATCTTCTCATACAGAACTTGAGGTTACAGAATATCTTAACTTGTGCCAGGAACTGTTG
Source organism: Cacajao melanocephalus (assembly GCA_963573385.1). NCBI lineage: Eukaryota > Metazoa > Chordata > Mammalia > Primates > Pitheciidae > Cacajao > Cacajao melanocephalus. Next base: position 13,653 of record CAUYLG010068045.1, read on the forward strand.
TTATCATTATGTCCAATAGTTGGTTGGTAAGATTTCACCATCAGAATACACTTTTTTTTTTAACTGTCTGGACTTTTGCTGATTACATTGTCCTGAATGTGGAGTATCGCATTTGAGAAGAGGATTGGATCCTAGCCATAACATAAACGCAAGGGTAATTACATCCATGCTGAGAAAGATTCAGGAATGTTAGTAAGTTCATTTGAGTGAGTCGTTTGGACCAAACTTGATAGAGAATATTCCAGGAAGACATTTACTATAAATGGTAAATTAGATGTTCTTGTCTGATTAATTACATTTGAACTCTGTGAATCACTGAATTACTCATGCTGCTTATTTGTAGTATTAGATGCACTTTTTAAGTTATGTAAGTATTACATGTCTTTAGTGGTGATCAATATTTTATCAATTCCTCTGTCTTTATACCAAGTCTGAGTCATAAACTCAGTATGAATTTGCCAAGAGATTGGCAAACTATTTGTATATATGCTTTTCTTTCAAATAATCAGGACTTCCAATGGCCCACAATCATTGATTGTAAAGAAAATATGGGAGTAGGTAGATTTAATTTGCTAACAGTTTCCCAATTGGTTTTGATAAACTTGAATGTCCCTACCATCACCCCTTGTAGGAAGTCACTGGTGTTATGTACGATATTAACATCTGCACCGATTACTCTTACAGGTGGAACAATCCAAAGTTTTAATCAAAGAAGGTGGTGTTCAGTTGCTGCTCACAATAGTTGATACCCCAGGATTTGGAGATGCAGTGGATAATAGTAATTGGTAAGAACGGTTTGTCCTCACGCTTTCCAGTGCATTTGAGGTACTGGGGTGATTAAACTTTTTCTTCTTAACATTTTAAAACTTCTCATCTTAGCAACACCAAACTTCAAGTAACATAACTTGGGTTTGGATACCAACTTTACCATTTATTTGACGAAGTTGTTTAACTTCTTTGAACCCATTTACTTTTTTATAAAATGGAGATAATACCTGTCATAAAAAATTTTAAAGACATACTCTAAAATAACGAAGCTAGATAGAATTCTCATTTATTGTAAGATATTTAAAAGTGTTCACTTTAATTTTATCCATTTGTATAAATTCTATCTTAATCCTAATTTAAACCTGATTTTTAGACCTTCAGTTTTTCAGTAAGTCCTAAGTACACAACTATGAAATTTTAGTCTGAAGCAATTATTTTAATATTTTCTAAATAATACTTTTATTTTTGTTTGAATTCACATTGTTTTTGAGGTAATTTTCTGTCAACTCTTAGTAATCCTAAGTTCTTCGTGAAGTTTTTATTTAAAGTAATCTCTCATTTGAAATTTAAAATGGAATATAATCATTTTCATATTATGAAGTGTTGTTGGTATACTTATCAGTGGAAATATGCTAATTAGCTGTGTTTTGACAATATTTTCTTTCATTTGGAAATTTTTGAAATAATGACTAAAGATTTATTCAACATAAGTTATATTTTTGAATCTTTAGAATAACTTGACATATCTTCCACTGGTAAATTCGTTTTGCCTATTTGAAAATATTGATTATTGTCCTTTAATAGTCATCAGTTCATTTATATGTAGAATTGCAACTTAATTGTTTTGTTTATTTGCATTCTATAGCTGGCAGCCTGTTATCGACTACATTGATAGTAAATTTGAGGACTACCTAAATGCAGAATCCCGAGTGAACAGACGTCAGATGCCTGATAATAGGGTGCAGTGTTGTTTATACTTCATTGCTCCTTCAGGACATGGGTCAGTACCTTGATACTTCTGATTCTTTTTTTTGTTGTTGCTTACTGTTACCTTTGTGTGTATATTTTAGTAATCTTTCATTTGGTGAAGTACATATGCCTATTAAGTACCAAATTTTATGTAGAAATGTCTGAGTTGAAAAGCCTTTTTAAGTCCTGTATAAGCTAACAGTGATTTTACTCCTTAGTTCTTCATTCGTAAGGATTTTCCCTGCTTCATGGAAATAAACAGTTGTTGCCGCCATGGTTTGAGGTCTTGGTGTGGCAAATTGACCACTTTCCCACTAATTGAATTTTCCTACCAAATAAAAAGAAGCAGCCATACCAGTTAGACATATTCAGAATAAATCCAAAGATGCTATTTATTATAAGTCTCATAAGAGATGGTTATCAAAACACTTGCATGCCGGTGTTCTCTTGTGCCATTTCTTTCTACAGTAAATCTATTTGGCTTCTGTTTCACCTTAGCTATTATAGCTAAGACATGTTGTTTAGGTATCATATTGTCAGTACTAACCCTTTGTCTATTAGGACTTAAGACCTAAGAATCTAGACATTAATTTGTTTCCATTGTTCTGTTTGTTATAGTTAGCCTGTACTCCTTTTTTGTGTTCTTTGTACTTCCCTGTCATTTTGAGTACATATATATGTCATTGACAACTGCAGATTTTTCTAATTATTCTTCCGCCGTCTTTTCCTTTGGGTAAGTAACTCAGCATACATTATTCAGCCACTTGATGATTGTTAACTCTACCATCTCTCCCCCAAAAGAACTGTACTAGCATGAGGCTAAATAGCATTAAGTCATCTGATACTCACATTACAGTAGTGTAAACCAATTCTTTCAAGTATACCTTTCTCTTCTGTTTTTGGCCTCTCTCTCTCTCTCTCTCTCTCTCTCTTAGATAGGCCAGTGCTCATTATCACTCTGGATAGAGAAGGGAGCCTTAATTATATATTTATATTTTTGCACTGTCAGATTGGAGTGGGGTAAAAATGTTTCTTCTTTTATGTTTAATATTCTTCTACAGCGTTCTCAGAAGTTTACGTATTTAAATCACTAAACTGACTCTGACTTAAAAGACTCAAAAAAAGTAATCTTAAAAATACAACACACTGTATAACCATTTATGAGTATTTGTGTAGCTTCTTGAATTTATATTTTTAAATCATTCTCTTTTAACTTGTTAGGGCCTTCTCCTGAAAGCCAGCAGAGCAAAATCTTAATCTACAGTTAAGTCAATAAAATTTGTCAGCTTATAACCAATTTTATTATTTTAGATCTTCTGGATCCTCTCCAAGTTTAGTAATTCTCATGAAATCACATTCCTCCCATCCCCTTGGGGAAAATTTTATTTCTTAAAATTGCATGGGAAATGAGAGGTTTTTTTTTTTTTTGAGTCGGAGTTTTACTTTTGTTGCCCAGGCTGGAGTGCAATGGTGCCATCTTGGCTCTCCACAACTACCCCCTCGTGGGTTCAAGCAGTTCTCCTGCCTTAGCCTCCCAAGTAGCTGGGATTACAGGCATGTGCCACCGCGCCCAGCTAATTTTGCATTTTTAGTAGAGATGGGGTTTCTCCATGTTGGTCAGGCTGGTCTTGAACTCCCAACCTCAGGTAATCTGCACACCTCTGCCTCCCAGAGTGCTGGGATTACAGGCGTGAGCCACCATGCCTGGCCAAGAGGTTTTTTAAAAGAAAAAAAATTTTATATTATTCAAATGATGTGTAATGGCTTTGTGCCATTTCTTATTTGTCAGAAGGGGTAAGATCTTTAAAATTGCTATTTCTTACATATTAAAATGTACCTTTGAACAATTTCTCAGCTTAACTACTTTTAGAAATGGACCAAAGTTTTGCCCATTGGTATGTGATGTTGTGGATTAAGTGAAAGAATGTGATACTGAATTTTATGTATAGAGTTCCAGATACCATGCTCACTATAGACTAAAATTTCATGCAGTCTAATAAGTGAATCAGAGCCTTTCCATCTTCTCTGGGTAGTCCCTAGGTTTCCTTTTTAGAGGCCTCTTATTTTTAGAGTAATTATAAATTGGTCCAACAGTGTACTTTTCAGTGCCTCCTACCTCCCTCTTTCAAGTATGAACTGCATACATGGCTAGTTTATGATTTCAGCTATTATTGCTTCATGTGCGTTGTTCATTATTTTGTAATTGTTATTAAAATTAAAAACTGACTTGGAACATGAATTTTAAAATGGTGTTTTATCCTTCTAGTATTGATTACCACTTTTACAGAAATTGGTATCATCCAGTGAGTTTTAGGATTTTTTTTCCCTTAGAAATACATACATACATACATATATACGTACATATATACACACATACATACAAAAATTTATTTGCCCTGTAGTTGTTTATAGTTTGTAGACTTAGAGGTTAGTCTCTCTAGTATGGGTTTATCTTCTAGAAACGATAAAGGATTTTCTGTTGCTTAAAAACAAGGTTTAAAAAGTAATTTGTTGATGAAAAGACCACCCAATATAAAACTAAATGGACTGTGGAAAAAATTCAACCAGAATGTAATATACATGTGAACTAAATGTTTTCTGTTGCTGACGTTTTGTAGGCTTCTGAAATTTAATGGGACTTTTGCAAGGTTTTACCTTTTTTTCTAAAGTTTAATTTTTAAACTGACTTAAATGTTCTGTGACCGCTTTGGTTATATTTAAGAAGTTGACTTCCCCAGTTTCCTTGTCATGTTTATTATTTTTTTCTTTTTTTGTTTTTCTTTTCTGTCATGTTTATTTTTAAATATCTTTCTCTTTAAAAGTTGGGATACTATAATAAATATTCAGCAAGTATTGTTTTGTGTTTAAATATATAATCTTGTTATTTGGATTTTAATACTTTATATTAAATGCCCTTAAGATTTATTAAAATTTTAGATTAACTGAACTCTGCTTTTTTGTCACTGGATTAATAAGCAAGCTTGTATCTGACATAACAGCTTAATAAGGCAGTAGCAATTTAAATTTGTCATGAGTATAAATTGAAAAACTGTAGCAGTTTAGAACTCTGAGACTGAATATTTCATGGTATTTATATTTAGTGCTTTATATAATGATTAATGAAAAGAAGCAAAACTTAAATTAATTTTCAAAGATGGATAGGTTCAGGCCAGATGCAGTGGCTTACACGTGTAATCCCAACACTTTGGGGACTGAAGCAGGAAGATTGCTTGAGGCCACAGACTAGGCAACATAGTGAGACCTTGTCTCTGCAAAAAAGAAAAATTAGCTGGGGCCGGGCGCAGTGGCTCATGCCTGTAATCCTAGCACTTTGGGAGGCTGAGGTGGGTGGATCACCTGAGGTCAGGAGTTCGAAACTAGCCTGGCCAACATGGTGAAACCCCATCTCTACTAAAAATATAAAAATTAGCTGGGTGTTGGTGGCACGTGCCTGTAATCCCAGCTACTCTGGAGGCTGAGACAGGAGAATCACTTGAACCCAGGAGGTGGAGGTTGCAGTGAGCCGACATTGCACCACTGCACTCCAGACTGGGCAACAAGAGCGAAACTCCCTCTCAAAAAAGAAAGAAAGAAAATTAGTTGGGCATGGGGGTGCACTCCTGTAGTCCTGGCTACTCTGGAGTTGAAGTGGAAGGACTCGAGGCTATGGTGAGCTATGACTACACCACTGCATTCCAGTGTGAGTGACAGAGCAAGACCCTGTCAAAAAAGTAAATAAAAATGGATAAGTTCTTTCAGCTAACACTAGTGAGGCAAGAACACAGTTTACAGATAATATAAACAGTGTTACTCCATCCAAACTCTCTTTTTCATTGTGCTCCCTATTCTCTGAATGCCAGTGTCAAATTTCAAGGGATTTAAGACAAGGAGAATTAGAATAGGAGGCAACTATCTTAATTCTCTGTGTTTGCGTTCTCCCCCTCACCATCTCTGTCTTTCTGCCTGTCAGCTTTACCACCACAGTGAGGTATATACAGTAATCTTTGTTAGTAAAAAGGACTATCTTATTAGTCTCAGGGCCCTAATCCTCCTCATTTTAATATGTCTGTTTCTCTTTATTTTAAATGTCAATTCAATTATTAGTATTAGTCAATAAAATTAATAACAGAATGAGACCTTTATTTCATTTTTCTCATGTTTTTATAAAAGTTCAGGAATACCACTTTAGAATGGTAGTCCTTTGCAAAATATTTCTGGTATCTTCATTTATTCTTGTAAAACATTAAATTTTAGATCACAGTATAGTCTAGATTTGAGGACTTTGGTTTTCATTTAGAATTACCAAACAGCATAAGGAAAATCACAGCAGCTTACCTTTTTTTTCTGACAAATATTTGGGTACCTTCTCAAGTGCTAGATTACCATGCTAGTGCTGAGGATACAGATGAATGAGATAAGGCCCTCACTGTAGAGTGTATTTCAGTGAGAAAATGGGAGAAACAAATAGAGGACAGGGTTACGCTTGGGACAGGGTTACATAAACCCATCCTAAGTTGACGATACGTTTAATACACCTTGCCTACTAAACATCATAGCTTAGCCTACAGTTGGGCTAATAAAACCATCTAACATAAAGCCTATTTTGTAATAATGTGTTGAATATCTCATGTAATTTACTAAATACTGTACTGAAAGTGAAAAACAGAATGGTTGTACAGTTTCTATTCAATGTGTATTGCTTATACACCATCAAAAAGTTGAAAAATTGTAAAGTGGAACCATAGATAGTGAGGAGCCATCTGTATGCAGGCAGGCAGTTACTGTATAGCACATTAAGTGTTGTGACCACATCGAAATATGCCTAGTCTTAGGTTAGAGAACGATTCCCAGTGGAAATTGGATTGTAAGCCAGTGCCCTAAAGGATGAATAGGAATTAGCCAGGCCAAGGAGAAGGAGGATGAGAATAGAGGGTGTTCCAGCCAAGGTAATAAGTAGCCTATGGCCACATGTCAAAGTATGGTGCTTTCAAGGAATTGTAGGAAGTTCAAAATGGCACATTGGAAGTAGGAGGCAAAAGAAAGGCTAGGAATGCTAAGAGATGAGGTCAGCTGGAGAATCTGTGTCTTCACAAGCCTTGTAGGCCATACTAGTTAAGGAATCTGGCCTTCAATAAAATTTTTGTTCAGGGTATAACTCAGTAAGATTTGGATTTAGAAAGACCACTCTGACTTGAGTATGGATGGTTTGTATTATAGTTATCCTATATTATATTCATTCCAAAGGTCTTGGTGGCCTTAAATAAGGGAAATGGAGATATACATACATATACACATCTACACACATACATATATATGTGGGAAGAGGACTAGAGAGGGGAGGAATCCTAGTTTTCAGTTGAGTAATTGGGTAGATTGTAGTGCCATTCACTGACATAGGAAGCATAGAAGAGGGAAAATGGGAGTTCAGATGAGCTTTTGATTTATAAAGGAGCCCATGAAACACTTGGGTAACATATCCACTGGGTAAACACAAATCTGGAACTTGGCAGTGAGATCTGGGCTGTGTATGAAGATTTGGGAATCACTTGACCGATTGAAGATAATTGAAATCTATTGTAGTCTTGATAATTGTACTGAATGTAGAGTAAGAAGAGAAGGCCTGGTAGGGAATTCTAAAGAATGTACCTCTTAAGGGACTAGCTTACTAAGGGAATCTTGAAAAATATCTTAAGGAAGAAGAGCTTGTGAGAGAATAAGTAATGGTAAGTATTACGGTGGAAGTATTTAGTCACCTTCTTGAAAGTAAGTATAGAGGCAAACTGGAGGCAGCAGCCAGATTGTAACAAATAAAAGGGATGTTGAAGAAGATTCTCTTGTGAGCATCTTGTCAGAGAAAGAGAGTTAGTAGCAAGAACTGAATGTGGAGTTGAAGGAGGACTACCATTTTTCATTTTTAAAAAATTCTCCAGACTGGGTAACCTGGCTATCTACAAAAAATACAAAAATTAGGCAGGCTTGGTGGTGTGTACCTGTAGTCCCAGCTACTCAGGAGGCTAAGGTGGGAGAATCTCCTGAGCCTAGAAGGTGGGTTGCAGTGAGCTGAGATTACACCACTGCACTCCAGCTGGGGCAACAGACTGAGACCCTGTCTAAAAAAATTAAGTAAATAAATAAAATTTTAAAACCTTGAGTAATAAACATAGAGATAATTCTAGGAAATTCTATTAGGAGCCTCTCTGGTTTTTCCAATTCCTCTTTAGGGCCAAAATCCTGTGACCAGGGTTCAAGGGCAGGAGTCAAAGCCTTAGCCACTCCAATGCTTCTTGAAGTCCTGTTCTACCTAACTTTTGCTGGCCCAATACATCTTCAGAGTGTTTCTGCTAAGTAAGTAAAGTAGTTACGTTGTATTTAACTTAGTATTGGGGATGTGAAGAATCTGTTCTCCCAAACTGATCAATTCAGTCATATTAAATACTGTGTATTTCAGACTTAAACCATTGGATATTGAGTTTATGAAGCGTTTGCATGAAAAAGTGAATATCATCCCACTTATTGCCAAAGCAGACACACTTACACCAGAGGAATGCCAACAGTTTAAAAAACAGGTGAGCAGGATGTGTTAATGCAGGTTTCTTATATCGTTCTTTTAATTTGCAGTTTTTACTATTTTTAGTATAATGTGTTGCAATTCATTCCTCCTTTTTACTGTATTGTCATTTATACTATGTTAAAAATAACTCTTGAATCTTCTGCCTTAGTTTTTCCCTTCGAGCTCTTACCCATTATCATAGTATCCTTATCCTTTGCCAGTTTTTAAAATATGGCTGTTTTAGTTGTTATTTAATAACACCCCCACACAAATAGTTTCTCCCCATACTCTTTGGAATTATGTTCTTAGAATGAATTCCCAGGAAGAGGATTATTCTTTCAAAGGCTCTGATTGTTTTTATGGGTCTTTAACTCCCCACTCCCTACTTTGTCATGGTGCTTTTCTGATAAAACAAATTTCGTTTTATAAAGTGTACGTCTGTTTCACTATGACTTTGCCAGCATTGTTTTTTTTTATTTTGACAATTTTTTTGGAATGAAGTGGTACCTAGTCATTTCTTTTCCTTTTATCTTTCCTTTTATTTTCCGGAAAGGCTGAACATTTTAAAAACAAAGTTTTTTCTTTTTCCCTTTTTGTGAACATCTGTTCAAGTTGTTTGTCTTTTTGACCAGTGGTACTTGGTATTGCCTGTATTTTTTGATATGAGTTCTTTTTATTCTGGGTATTTAGTTCTCTCTCATTTTCACAATATTTTTTCTATTTCCTCTTTTGCTGCTTATATCCTGATTTTGTTTTCAGTGTACTTTATGGGATATTTACTAATTTAGGTTACTTTTCAAACCCATGACCATAAGAGTCTCATGCTGTATAAGACTAAACTAAACTGTTTTTCTAGACTCATGTCTAGTTGTCTCAATAATATTGAGTTACACAGACACACATATTTCTAATTTAATTGTGTTTGGTTAGTTACATATGACATTTTATGAAATGTAGGGTCAATTCTGGACCCTTTTTCTATTCCAGTAGTCTTTATTTTTGGCCAGTGGTATATCGTTTAAACCACAGCAACTTTGTATAATACTTAAAAACAGATTATAATTATCTCTATTGTCCATATAGTCCTGTTTGTAACAGAATATTTTGTTTTTTCACCTTTTTCAATTTGAATTTCAGAATACCTTGAAACCTTTTATAAAAAGCCTGTTAAGATTTTCTTTGAAGTTGTGCTAAATTCATATAAATTTTCAGGATGTTTCAGTACATTGTTTTTACTGTATCTAGTATTTTTCTGTTTTATAGTTTCCCATTCCTATTTTTATTTTGTAATGTGCTATTTTTAAGTTTCAAATACTATCATAAAATACATTTCTCTTCTTTTATTCTGTATCTCAATTTGGATTTTTACTTATAACTTAAAGGTAAACAAGAATAATATGAAGTGGCCTCTTTCAAATTGGTCACGTTCTGGTGGTTGTACTCAGGACATTTTAATATAAAGCCTCTGACTAAAACCACTGCTTTTAGAGCTAGCTACTAGTATTTGTTTTCTTCCTGATCATGTATTTGTTGCCTTTTTTGTTGTTTTATATATATATATATACACACACACACACATACACACATACATACACATATATATGTGTATATGTGTGTGTGTGTGCATATATATATATACACATACATACCCTAATTGTAAAAGATGTGTGGTCCTATTTTTTTTTCAGTGACAATTTTTTTTGCTCCTGTTTGCCTGTGTCTAATATGGTAACCATGTAACACAGTTTGTTCAGGGTCCTTTTATAACTGCCATGAAAGTTGCACCAAAATATATGTATAGGCAGGGAAGCTAGGTTTAGGTATATTAGCCATTGGTTTGTTATGGGCTCAAATAAGGATAGGTAGTTGAAAATTATTTGGATGTCTATATTGTTTCAAATTTGGAGTGATTTTGGACGTGATAATTTTATTTGTACTAGGTCATTTCTGATGTTATTAATAAGTTGTTTGTTTAGTTTTCTGCATTCTCCTTATTAATTCTTGAGCTTCGTAATTTCTAGGGTGTGTTTTCTCCCTGTGTCCTTCCCTAATCTTATACCTGTTGCTCCTCAGTGTGTGTGTATGCATATTTACATCTAAGGATTTTTCTGATGAATGTGCAGGGGCCAGTGCTGTACTTAGTTTTACTTTACTAAAAATTTTTAGCCCTGTTTATTAAACTAAATCGGAACTTACATATAAAGGAAGAATCTTAGTCATTGTAAATAAATGACCTAAAGTCATTATTGTGGAAATCAATAAAAGAGAAATCCCTTTCTGGAGTTTTACATCTTTTTTGGAACTCATTTGGTATGATAGCTATATAACTGTAACACTTCTGAAGTAATTGGATTTTGGTGTTTATATATCAGCTTTACAGTTTAAAAAAAAAAAAAAAGACCAGCATAGTACTTTGATTTTACATTACAACTTTGCATCATTAAAAATCAGTAAAGGATCTGGAACCAGGGACCCATATAGGAATCTAAGAAGCATGTAATAAATGTAAGACTAATGTACTAATTATGTATAGTGCTCTTTTGCTGACTAATTCTTCTATTTTAGATAATGAAAGAAATCCAAGAACATAAAATTAAAATATATGAATTTCCAGAAACAGATGATGAAGAAGAAAATAAACTTGTTAAAAAGATAAAGGTAGGTTCATCCCTGTAAATACACTAAAGTAATTTGGGCCTTAAAAACATACTACGACATCCACAGGAAAGATTATAAAAGTATCAGTGTTTTAAGTAGTTGGCTTACAAAATGCCTAGGGAGATTTAATGTTGAATCAGCTTTATAGTTAACTTTGAAGATTAGCTACTATATATAATAAGGAATTGTGTAAACTACCAAGGCAACACAATCCTTATTTCAAATTGTTTTTAATTAACTGGCTTTCATATTATGTAATTTTTTTCCCTCTTAAAAAACAAGTGATGAGAAAGGAGAGAATTGGTTGTTAAGTTTTAATCACCAAAGATGTCTTTATTTTGTCTTTATAAAAACCAACCAAAATTACAGCTAGATAAGAGGAATAAGTTCCAGCATTCTGTAGCATTGTAGGATGGCTGTAGTTACAGTAATTTAGTCTATATTTTCAAATAGCTAGAAGAGAGGATTATGAATATTCCCAATACAGAAAAATAAGTTTGGGTGGTAAATATGCTAATAACCCTAATTTGATCATTACATATTTATATATAGGCATCAGAATATACTGTACCCCACAAATATGTACAGTTATGTTTCAATTAAAAATAATAACCAACCAAAAATTCACATCAGCATAATTTTCTGTATTTTAATGTATCATGGTTTTCTAAGTACTTTGCATCTAAAAATGGTATACTGAATAATGGCATTATGTAGGCAGATGTCTTGGAATAATGAAATACTTATACCTTGCCAATGAAGAATTTCTGCAGTTTTATAAAATAGCTACTTAGATATTTCCATGAGCCACAGAATTGTGAAACCTTATATATGGATGAATACAAATCCAGTCACTTGGATTTGAAGTTCCAAAGTTAGAGCTTAGCAAATATGCTGTTCTCTGTTTTAGGTACTGTTATAGTTGGTTTGTGATCAGGTAGGCAGGCTAGTCACTAGCCTCCTTTTCCCCCAAATGCCAATATTTTTTTTTTACCCTTTTTCCCTCAAGTATGAGAAAACTTTCTGTAGTGATTTTTCGTAAGTAATTTGACCAGTGCATGCTTGAATATTCTTAACTATAAAGAGAAAATTTATTTATTGTTTACCTTGGTGGTAATACCATGTGATGGCAATTTACTAAATATTTGTTAAATGGCCTATAAAAATTAATGCAGAAACTATCAAAGTAATTTTTTTTTGCTAATCTGTTGAGTAATGTAACTTTTTTAATTCTTGAATTTGTGAGGACTACAGAGCTGTATTTGAACAAGAATACTTTGTTTTATAGGACCGTTTACCTCTTGCTGTGGTAGGTAGTAATACTATCATTGAAGTTAATGGCAAAAGGGTCAGAGGAAGGCAGTATCCTTGGGGTGTTGCTGAAGGTAAGGTTTTCTTCAGTGAATGACTTTCAATAAGATTTCAAAACTGTGATTAAACATTTTTATTTATAGTAAGTAGTACAATATGCATACTGCATTAATATATTCTAGATTTTCAAGGATAGTACTGATTTCAGGTTCTTGGAGTCTCATTTTCCTCTTAAGTACATTCATATTTTTTGAACCTGTATCCTACTACGTCAAGCAAGTATGCGTTAAGTCCTAAAGTTGTAATATAGGTTGAACATTCTTAAAGAGAAAATCCAGAATGTGAACTGCTCCAAAATCTAACACGTTTTGAGCACTGACATGCCGCTTAAAGGAAATGCTCACTGGAGCATTTTGAATTTTGGATTTTCTTATTAAGGATGTTCAGCCGGTAAGTATAACACAGATATTCCAGAATTCCAAAACAAATCCAAAACGATTCTGGTCCCAAGCATTTCAAATAAGAGATATTCAACTTGCCCCACCCTGGCTGACATCCCCGCCTCATCATTAAGTCTATTTCTGTTTTATTTGAAAACATACTTGGCCAGGCATGGTGGCTCACGCCTGTAAATCCTAGCACTTTGGGAGGCTAAGGTGGGTAGATCACGAGGTCAGGAGTTTGAGACCAGCCTGGCCAAGATGGTGAAACCCCATCTCTACTAAAAATACAAAAATTAGCCAGGTGTGGTGGTGGGCACCTGTAATCCCAGCTACTTGGGAGGCTGAGGCAGTAGAATTGATTGGACCCAGAAGGGGGAGGTTGCAGTGAGCCGAGATCGCGCCACTGCACTCTAGCCTGGGTGACAGAGCAAAACTCCATCTCAAAAAAAAGAAAACATACTTAAAATTCAGGAGTCCTTTACGTGGGGCCCTAAGTTTGCTCCCAGGAGATCTAATGAACCTTCTGGAATCAAACATTTTGGAGAAAAGGCCAGTCATTTTTATTGGAATGTCAGATGGGTCATGGACCTTCAAGAATGATTGAAAAATTTATACGCCTAGTTAAAACATTCACAGTCTGCTTTCCTCAATGCAAAAGTTGCCCTTTTTGACACTGTATATTTAGAGTAAAAAAATTTCATTAGTAAAAGATCCTCTTTACTAGTTTTGTAAGGAGTTTTTTGTTTTGTTTTTAAACCTGCTATTTTAAATTATTAAGGGTTAAGTAAGGAGTTTTAAATACCAATAAAATCTTAATTATAACACCAAACCTCAGAAATCCTCCTAGCAATAGGTTTATTGTATTGATTTAATCTGATATTTAATCTTCTGTATTATAGTAAGCCATAACCAAAATTGAGACATGATTATCTGTTTGTTGCTATTATTTTTTGAACTTTTTTTTTTTTTTAAAGAGACAGGGTCTTTGCTGTGTTGCCCAAGCTGGCCTCAAACTCCTGAGCTGAAGTGATCCTCCCATGTCATGCTTCTCCCACATCACATCACTATAGGCACACACCACTGCCCCTGGTTTATTTTGAACAATTCTTTAATTTTTAGGATATTGTTTCAAGTTACTGTTCTTATCGGCAGTTTTCCCACCAGTGACTGCTGTAACTTGTTCCCAGTTCTGTCATGCCCACACAACTTTCAGTGGCTGAGCTGAGGCTTTAGAACTTACATACCCCTTAAAAATATGCACTGGAGAAATTGATTTACGTCTCTGTTTTGTAGTTTACCCCTCTACTCCCAAGTAATACTCCTATTTGTGATACATTTTTTTACATAAAAATAAAGAACCTTAAAGTTCTTGGCTCCCTTTTTCATTTTGGTTACCTTAAGATTTTTTCTAAAGTGATTCTCCCTTCACTCACACAACTGAATTTTTTAAATGTATTATAGAATAAATATATTTTCTACCAATAATGAGAAAATACATGATTTCCCCTTTCAGAATTTCAAAATTTTTTCTGGAGAACTCATTTTGTTAGGTTTACATATCTATTTCTGAGGATTAAAGTATAATAAGGCAATAATATAGTACACTTCTCTGTCATGCCCTTACATTGAGTACTATGTTAGTGTTAAATCTCAAAAAAATTGATCTATGCTGTGTTGCATTTCCCCTCATTGTTTTTACCCCCTAAGTTCCTGTGAAATATTTTTTGAAAAGACTAGGTTTAGTGAAATATAATATATGTGGTCTATTTTTTTCTTACAGTTGAAAATGGTGAACATTGTGATTTTACAATTTTAAGAAATATGTTGATAAGGTAAGTGCAAGCAGTGATGGAAATAGCATAAGATTTTCTTTCCCTAAATAAGTTAGAGTTGGACAGATTTACTTTTTGCCTTCTATAAATGTAGCTAATTTAAATTTATATCTTCAGTCTAGCAATGAAGTAAGCACTACGTGTAGACAACTTAGATTGTTTCTCCAAAGTTTTGAAGCAGTGAGCAAAAGTGACAAAATAATTTGTGTGTCTAGGGATACATAGGAAAATTCATCACTTTATCATTATACTTTGTGTTGAGGTTTAATACTGAAAAAACTATGGAAAATGAAATAGAAGAGGCTCTTGTTCTTAATGTGAAAAACTTATGAAAACTATATAAGGGTAGGCTAATTTTGAGTCAAAAGGTAGAATTTGAATGTTAAAAGGTGCACAGCCTGGTAGCTGGTGAGTAGGGCATTTTTTATGGAATAAAACATAGCGAACAAAACTAATTTTCCTACCAGGTGAGAAAAAAATTCCTAAATTGTGTCTTGCACACCTGCTGAAAGAAGGAAAGCCTATGGGAGCAAGACACTGAGGCCATCCTGATTAGAGGACCAGGACTTGAATTAGAAAAGCAGCAGCAGAGAGGAAATCATGAAGAAAAAAAGTATAATAGGACTAGAGACATTAGTAGGTAAGGAACAGAAAGGGAATCAAAATGATCCTGTTTTCACATTGAGACGCGTTCTTTCCTCTCTGCCTCACTCCGCTTTTCCCACTTCTCTCTCGTTTCTCTGCGCCTTTACCACATCCTCTCTGTAACCTCCAGTTTTAGATGTCTGTCTTAAGTTCATAGCTGTTCATTTTCATACCCCTATGCACTTTCCCAAAACATAAGAATCTCTAGCTGTGTAAAGAAAGGTAGTAACATATGATAATAATTGGAAATCATGGAATAACAAGAATGTCATTCTCACAAGTGAGAAGTGAGGGGGAGAATTTAAAAGAGTCAAACTGCTACCTCAATAAATAAAATATATAGATGAGAGTGAATTTTGAAATTAAAGAAATTGGCATGTAATTGATTCTGTTTTTCAAAGGAGCAGGTGTTTTTGGTAGGAACTACATGATAGGGTTAATTCAGCAGTTGGGGTTGCCAGGCCTCACTTAGTGGGAGAAGAGCAAATGCACGAGAAGGTCATCCTCTGGGTTTTGAGAATACAACACTTCAGGCGCTATTATGAACTGTTTCCTTCTTCTTCCATTCCTAAGGTGTGACTTCAAAAGAAAAACAATGTAATCTGCCAAGACAGTATATAGGTAGAGAAATGTTTAATAAATATCAATTACCATTGCATTCCTCTTGTTTTTAAATCTTCTATGGTACTTGCCCAGTGCTTGACATGGTTGCATTCTATAACTTTTTCTTTTGTATTTTAAAAGTATACAATCAATAATTGCCTGCATACCTGAAACACGGTAGAGGGGAAAGCTCATTACTGAGCCAGAGGCTACTTTGTTGAGATGGAGTCTCACTGTTGCCCAGGATGGAGTGCAGTGGCACAATCTTGGCTCACTGCAACTTCCGCCTCCCAGGTTCAAGCAATTCCCCTGCCTCAGCCTCCAGAGTAGCGAGGATTAGAAGTGTGTGCCGCAACAGCTGGCTAATTGTATTTTTAAGAGACAAGGTTTCCCCATGTTGGCCAGCCTGGTCTCAAACTCCTGACCTCTCAAGTGAGCCGCCTGCCTCAGCCTCCCACAGTGTTGCGATTACAGGCGTAAGCCACTGTGCCCATGGCCAGGAGGCTAGTTTGAATATTTGAAGGTTCACGGCCCGGCAGCTAATGAGGGGCCTCCCTAGTATAAGCATTATAGAGCAAATTGACCATGCCTGCAGGAATATTTAATATATCAGAGCAGCAAGACTTTTATGCCTAAAAATTCTAAAGTTATATATTACTAAAAAGATGTATATTTAATTTAGCTCATGTCTTTAAGACAGAGGCACCTAGTGGATATTTAATAAATAGTTGAAGGAAATACAATACCAGTATTGCAGATGTCTGTAAATCACAAGTAATTGAAATCTTACAGGTCAAAGTTAGGAATAGTGACTGCTTCTAAGAAAGAGGCAAGTTCAAAGAAGTGTTTGCTAATTAAGAGAACTGATGTACTCTAAGGCAAACCAAGGAAGACAATGGAAAGGAGGAAAACTGTACAAATATTTTCAGGTGTGGGGATGGGTGTTTGAGAATTAATAGAGAAAGAAAATAAAAGGAGAGCAAAGAGTTACGGTATCAGCAATGGGAAATGAAAGAGACAAATTCCTGAAACTGTGAGGAAAGCTGTATAGCTACTTACCAAATTATTTTGAGATGGAGGAGTGGGTTGAATCATAAAAGGATAAAGCATATTTAATTCAATGGAAATAAAGACTTTTATAACCTGAAAAAAATCAGAATTATGTAGTCATATAGAAGACTTAAGTGATTTTAGTGAAAGGGAAAATCATCTAAAATGTTAGATGACACAAATATAGCTTAACAATTAGTAAATTCACCTTACTTTTATTTTACATATTCATGCAAGTATTTCATGTAAGTATTCTTCCTTAGGACCTTTAATGATTTTTCAGTGATGCAGTGATGAATGTAATATATAATAATTAAAATTAGAGTGGGTGCAGTGGCTCACACCTGTAATCCCAGCACTTTGGGAGGCCGAGGTGGGAGGATTGCTTGAGCTCAGGAGTTCAAGACTGGCCTGGGCAACGTGGCGAAACCTTGTCTCTATTAAAAATAGAAAAAATAGTTGGGCATGGTGGTGCATCCCTGTAGTCCAAGCTACTCAGGAGGCTGAGGCAGGAGGATGGTTTGAGCCTGCAAGGCAGAGGTTGTAGTGAGCTGAGATCATACCACCGCACTCCATCTAGCCTGGCTGACAGAGCAAGACCCTATATCCAAAAAAAAAACAACAACAAAAAAACACATGTTGTTTTATATTGGCATAAGTGTTCTTATTATTCTCCACTTAAAGAAACTGGTAACAGTAATTTATTCCAAAAAGTGTTTATTATATCTCAGCTTCAATCTTGAGTTACCAATTCTGTTAAAGTTCATGTTATCTGCTATCTACATTGAGACACAAAAGGTAATGGCATGTTCCTTCTAAAGGGGAGCTTATAGTTGAAGAGGTATGATGTCACCTGTGACATCTAGTTGTAACAAAAATGAATGACAACCAAGGAGAAAATGGTCATGGTTGGAATGCTTTGATGTCAAGGCTGGGAAAAAGGTTTCCAAAGCAGTTAAACTCTTTGAGAGATTGACAAAGTAGCATGAACTGTTCAGTCTCAACCACCAGATATGCCAGGAGTAGGGAGCTGCCTAACTTGCCTGAAGCAGAGTGGTAGAGCTTTAGAAGTAACTGTTGTGGCTATGAGAGAACATGGGTTTATCAAGGGACAGTCTGGGAGATGAGATTTTTGGAAAACCCAGACTTAGGACTAAGGAGAGTGAACTAGCAGAGAATTGCATGGAAATGTCAGTACAAAATGAATCAGAGTGACTGAATCTCACATTTTATTCACAAAGGGAGAGTTTCAAGAAGCTGGATTGTGAAGTAACAGTAAAGGTTTTCTGGATATAAGGAATGATAAAAAGTACAACAATATACCTTTTTTTTGTTTTTTTTGAGCTGGAGTCTTGCTGTTGTCACTTATGATGGAGTGCAGTGCATGATATTGGCTCACTGCAACCTCCATGTCCTGGGTTTAAGCAATTCTCCTGCCTCAGCCTCCCAACTAGCTGAGATTACAGGCATCCGCCACCACATCCGGCTAATTTTTGTATTTTTAGTAGAGATGGGGATTCCACCATGTTGGCCAGGCTGGTTTTGCACTCCTGAGCTCGGGTAATCCATCCACCTCAGCCTCCCAAAGTGCTGGGATTACAGGCATGAGCCGCTGCACCCTGCCAACAGTACACCTTTATGTTTGTCTCCCAGAAGGGAGTTTTAGTAAAGTGGTGAAGATGAATGATGGCAGATATAGAAAGTTTGATACAGAATGGGTGATGAGGAGAACTGACAAATTGCCACACCATGTATATCCAAAAACACTACATTGGTAAATAATATCCATACAGCAGCTAAGGGTATCTTTAATGTCTTGAATTATTAGATAATGATGACATCATCTCATATGTATTGTAGATTCATCTCATATTGATTTTATATATGATAGAAATGCTGTAAGCAAAAATTTGTTAAACCAAAATACCACGTTCACTAGACAGTTTGAATAAACAAATTTACCCTAAAATTCTCTAGTTTGAAAACAATTTGATACGTAATCCAAAATATATTATTATGTATTACTAAAACTCATATATTACCTGAGAAATAGTGCTAAAAGGAAGGCAGTTTTTATTAGACTTTATGAGCTTCAGTAGTAGCTAATCCACACTCTTTTGTCTGGTATTTAAATAGATATTATAAAGATGAATACTCTTTCATAGAAAGGTCATCCTTCAGAAACTACTTTGGGGGATTTATGGGTCCTAAAATCTCATTTGGAATCTAAATTTGGTGTCAAGTTAGCTCATTTTTTATTGGTCTACTTTGAGCGTAAATGAAAACAGGTGAATGCCACCTTCCTTAACAATAGTCTTTTGTTCATTTTAAGTCTGAAATTTTTGTTTTGGTAAAATTTTGAATTTCTATTAAAGCTTTTTAGCTTTTTTATCCCTAGCTATTAATAGAAGCAAACTCTTGCTGTTTATTTATGACAGAACACACATGCAGGACTTGAAAGATGTTACTAATAATGTCCACTATGAGAACTACAGAAGCAGAAAACTGGCAGCTGTGACTTATAATGGAGTTGATAACAACAAGAATAAAGGGCAGCTGACTAAGTAAGTATATATATTTTTTTCTCCAAAAAAGGTACTATTTCTGTAGTCAACAATCATATTGTTTCATTTTCATTAAATTTCTACTGGCTACTCAGTAGAAAATTTGGATAATATTCTCTATCGCAACAGTATAAATTTATATTGTTAAGCTTTGTTAATAGTAGAAGCTTTTTTGAATGAACCATTTTGATAGAGTTTTCACTTACAGATTATGTGGAAACAAAGGACAGGCTTTAACAAAAGGAATATTTAGATGAATTTGTTCTTGGTTACCTTCTGTATTCCTTTTCCAGGGAGTAAATTAGATGGGTTTCTTCTTTTGGTGTTAGAGTGGTGTAAGTGACTACTAAGTGTGTAGCTTTGCCCTATTGAGCTTATATCTCAAGTTGTGGTAGTTTCATGTTGGGATCGAAAAAAGAGATGTGTGAGAAAGCTGGTAACCATGTCTATGCCCTGCATTTTAAAACTTTGTCCTTATTGAAGATCATAATTACATCATACTTAACAATGGGGATACATTCTGAGAAATGTGTCACTGGGCTATTTTGCCATTCTGTAAACATCATAGAGTGTACTTACACAAACCTAGATGGTAGAGCCTTCTACACACCTAGGTTATGTGGGATAGCTATTGCTTGTAGGCTGCAAACCTATATAGCATGTTATTATACTGTAATAGACAGTTATAATGGTATTTGTGTGTCTAAACATAGAAAAGGTGCAGTAAAAGGTACAGTATAAAAGATTAAAAATGGTATACCTGTGTAAGGCGCTTGGTGAATGGAGCTTGCAGGACTGGAAGTTGCTCTGGATGAGTCAGTGAGTGAGCAGTGAGTGAATATGAAGAGCTGGGACATTACTATACACTACTGTGGACTTTATGAACACTATACACTTAGGCTATACTAAATTTATTTTTTTAATTTGTCTTCAATAATCTTATTTTGCTGTAGCTTTTTATAATTTTTAAAAAAACTGATTCTTTTGTAGTAACACTTAAAACAGACATATTGTACAGATAAACAAAATGTTATCTTTACAATCTTAAGCTTTTTTCTATTTTAAAAGTTATTTTTTTCACTTAAAACTTTCTTGGTGTGTGTGAGAACGAAAACAGAAACTTACACATTAGCCTAGGCCTACTCAGGGTCAAGATCATCAAGATGCCACTGAGTAATAGGAATTTTTCAGTTCCTGTGGGCCACCATCATATATACAGCCCTTTGTTGACTGAAAGGTCATTACGCAGTGCATAGCTGTATTACAAAACCATTTCAAATGATGTGCATTTGCAGCTAGGTGTTATCTACCGTTAGATGATAATCCTGAAGTATCAACTATATAAGTGAGAAAGACAAGTTCTCAAAGTAGCTATACTGTTTTCCATAGTGGTTAACATTCCTTATAATGGAATAGAAAAATGTCCCTTCTTAAATATTTAAAATACAAGATTCTGTTTCAGTAAGCTTCAATCTGTGAACAAAAGGAAGGCTTTTTATCTTTTTTAGCAAAATGTTTATTGAGCAACTTTGGCACAAAAATGTAATGATCCATCATAGTGAATATTGTTCATAAAATCCTAATTCACTTTAAACTCATTATCATTAGCGATGAACTTTTTAACTCATTAAAAGAAACACATACACAAAGCTGACAATTTTGTATGTTAAATACTACTGGTACATATTTTTTGTTAAATATATGTACTTATTCAGTATTTTCTTTTAAACATTTGTTATGTCATAGACGTAAGGAATTGTTTATTCTCTTATCTCAAATATAAGGCTTTTAAAGTAGTGCTGTTGGATGCAGGTAAGGTAATTCAGAGAAAAATAGTAAACTTTACAGTATTATTAAATTTTTTTCTGCATATACAGAATTCTGTGTGGATAGTGAGTTAAACTATATCCCAGGTGAAAACATAAAAAGTAGAAATCTACTGGAAATATATATCTCTTAAAGAGGGAATCATGACCATACTTTGCTTATGCAAATAAAAAAAGAAACGTTTGTATTGCTAAAAAGCAGATTGTCCCAGGAGCTAGCATAATATTTTATTTTATGTTAATAATAAGTAGGAAAATAAATATTTTAGAAGATTAAGCCAACTGGAGAATGGCTGTTATTGGAATAGATATTTGATATGATTTGATAAATTAGTTTGTTACTACTTCATTGAATAACACATACTGAATGTGAAAGAAATCACTTAGAAGTTTTAGCTATTGGTTGTATTACATTGTCTTGAAAATGTTAGCAATTTCAAAAAACATTTTTGTTAAATTTTTCTTTAAAAATCATTATTAACAGCTTAGGTGCTTTAGCTGATGTAAGGCGTTTTTCCTTATAGTACATATCCATGAATAACTGAAAAGAAAGACTAATGTTTAAGTGAAGTAATCAGGTGTGAGTTTAGGCTTCTTTTAATGTTCTTTTTGTATTGTTCTCATGCCACTCTCCATAGCAGTGTATCCTTTGATAGTGGTAGTGGGGTGGGGTTGAGAGTTGCAATAATTTTGGAATGGAAGGTGAACCTACTGAAAATGTCTAGTTGTGATCTTTGGCAGTGTATGCTTCACAAAGTGCTAATCTCACTTCGGTTTTAGAATATAAGCTAAACTTTTTTTTTTTCCTTTTCTTTTCTTTTTTTTTTTTTTTTTTGAGACAGAGTCTCACCCGGTCGCCAGGCAAGAGTGCAGTGGTGCGATCTTGGCTCACTGCAACCTTTGCCTCCTGGGTTCAAGCAATTCTCCTGCCTCAGCTTCCCGAGTAGCTGGGATTACAAGCATGCGCCACCACGCCTGGCTAGTTTTTGTATTTTTAGTAGAGATGGGGTTTCACATGTTGGCCAGACTGGTTTCGAAATCCTGACCTTGTAATCTGCCCGCCTTGGTCTTCCAAAATGCCGGGATTACAGGCATGAGCCACCGTACCCTTCCTAAAAGAAGATTTTGAAACGTCATTACATGTTTCTCTGCAGGCTCTTATTTTCCCTCTAGAGTTATTTAAATAATAATTTAGTTGGCAAAATTACCTGCTCCTTCCCAAGCATAAAGTAAAATAAACATTTTGTAGATGAGTTATATAAGTAGGAATAGATATTTAATTCTGTCTGAATTCTAATTTACTATATTTACATTCACAATTATATTGTTGGATAATCTTAAGTTACTTAAATACACATATTCAGTTACTTAAGTTAGCAATTTAAAAAATCATTTTTAGATGATTTCTTTTCTATAGCCTAAAAAAGATTTTTGGGTGTTAGGGGACAGTGGGAATCATAGACTCTTTGAAAATTTAACAAAAGCTTTGGACCCTTTGACTGGAAGAATGCTGGCAAACACAAACATACATTTGGTATGCCATTTTGGGGCAGTCACTGACACTGTGTGTGCTCAAGAGATCAGAGGCATCTATATTAAAAACACCTGCCATTAATATGAAGAATATAATATTAAGAAGGATTGCATCAACTTTTAACGAAAAAATGATATTTATACTTGAAAATGTATTTTAGCTGACTACTTTTTAAATGCAGGTTCTTGTTCCAAATTAATACGTCTGGTTAGTTTCATTTTCAGAACTTTTGATTCATTGGTTAATTGGAAAAATATATGGCAGGTTTGTATGTAGAAGTAAGTTTTCTTTTAGTGAAGAAATATCCTTGAGTAAAATAACATTTCATTCGAATTTACGCAGTTGCAAAAATAGATAATCTTAATCATAGCATTACATCACATCTTTGTTCTTCCTTTTTGTTAAGAAAAACTAGGCCAGGCACAGTGGCTCATGCCTGTAATCCCAGCACTTTGGGAGGCCGAGGCAGGCAGATCACGTGGTCAGGAGTTCGAGACCAGCCTGGCCAACATGGTGAAACCCTGTCTCTACTAAAAATACAAAAATTAGCCGGGCATGGTGGCGGGCGCCTGTTATCCCAGCTACTCGGGAGGCTGAGGCAGGAGAATCACTTGAATCAGGGAGGCGGAGGTTGTAGTGAGCCGAGATTGTGCTACTTAACTCCATCTCAAAAAAAAAAAAAAAAAACCACTGGTAGCCAATATTCTGTCCTTTTTGTTTTGTTTTTAACATTTTCTGTCTAGCTCTCTTGCCTCCTTCCTTGATAGAAAAGAAAATTACTATGATGGTCAGAAATATTTAGCCTAATAAGGAGAACAGTCACTGTAATGAGAGTCACTAGCTTTAAAGTTATGATTGAAATCCAAAGTCATTTTTGTTTTTAAGCCATGAGTTCATTCTTATTTTTAAATTAGTGTATAACAATAAAATTTACCCATTTAAAACATACCTCATTGGTCAAAGCCTGTTTTTATGGAAGCAAAATAAGCATACTTTATTAACAAAGTCAAAGAACGGCCTGCCTCATTTAATTTATCCCAGGGTATTGAATAATTTTCAGAGGTACTCAAAGCAAAGAGCCCACTTATCTTTCTGCTCCTGGGCTGAAAGCACTAGGTACTTTGGCATTCTTTATATCTCTGTAAGTATATTAGCCTTAACTTAAAGCCCACCTGTAAATAAATCTCAGTGTGAAAATTTTGAACACAGTTGTACAAAGAGATTTGAGTTCATGAACTTTAACGTCAACAGAGTGAACAGTTTTTGTATTTAACTATGCTTAATATCTATTTTTTGGCATTGAAAAATAATTATTAACAAAATATTTTCCCCTGATTATCTCTAAAGTATGTGTGTTTTAAATCACTGAACATCTTTAAAACTTAAGACAGTGAAATATTTGAGTTAAGTGGAATGAATTTTCAAGAGCATTGAAGTTATCGTAAAGGGCCTAGAAATATTCTGTATACCTAAATAGTGCTCTAGGTTTTGACTAGTAGTTGTTTCCAGCATATTGATTCAGTTACCAAAATAAGTTATAATATTGTTCATTTTTGTGGTGTCATTAGCTGTCTTAAAAGAGATTGTGACACTTGAAATTTTAGTAAAACTAAAAATACTCTACACGTTAACTTCGTTACTCATTTTCTGTTTTTCATGTTAAAATTTTGTTTAAAGAACAAAATTAAATGATTTTCTTCTAATGTGTTATTCTGTGAATGTATTTTGGAAACTTTTTTCCCATTTTCCTTCTACAGTTTGTTATGTCATCATCCTTAGATTTGATATGCAGTAGGTTTAGAGAATATCTTTGTTTTTTAGATGTTTTCTATAATCAAGTTTTATATATGAAATATGGAAAGATGTTCTAGGTTATAAATATATTAATGGCATACATACGTATATAGGATCTCATTTGTTTTTATCAGCGGTTTCATAGTTCTGTATTATAATTTTTATTTGTAGACATTTAATGATTGATTACCTTTAATATTCATGACAGGAGCCCTCTGGCACAAATGGAAGAAGAAAGAAGGGAGCATGTAGCTAAAATGAAGAAGATGGAGATGGAGATGGAGCAGGTGTTTGAGATGAAGGTCAAAGAAAAAGTTCAAAAACTGAAGGACTCTGAAGCTGAGGTAATCAGTCTAACATTCCATCTGTTAGACATTGTGTTCCTTTTTAAATAGTGTTTTCAATAAAATTTATAGATATAACCTTTTTATACATATTTTTTCAAAATTAATATCCCAGTGTAACAAAATGGAGAAATAAGCAAGCACTGTGTTTATAATAAAATAATGTATACTTCAATATGTAAGTGCTTGGGCAAAGTATATTAGGTAGGACAGCATAATAGAATACTTACAATGGAATATTAAAGTTATAATGAACAAATTTGAGTTGTGAAAAATAAAATTATAAGCCATTCCAAAGAGGTGGTGTAAGAACACTAAAGATGAAAGTCGAGGGTGGATATATGCATAAAAACTAGTATTAGGATAATAATAATTGGCCAGACTTATTTGTATATGAATGAAAAAGAGGGAAATAACCTTTATTAAACTAAAGACATGGCTGAATAAATTACACACAGTTAAAGGAGAGAAAATTAGTTAATGTGATATTTTTGTTAACAGGTTGGGCCTTATTTATAATGTAGCGTCAAGGTAATTCCTAGTGTTACAACATTGGGCAGGGTAATGACAAAACATCCCAGCAGATATATCTACTGTCTTGAAACGTTTCTAGATGTTGAGTTACGCATTTAGTTTCTATTAATCAAAAAGACCTTGGAGACATTTCCTTCAATAGGTGGCAAGAAAGAAAAGATGGAAGAAAAGATAAACTTAACATAAGAATCCATAGAGCAGTTAGTTTGATAGATGTTTGAGAATGGTAGAAAAAACTGTGGGTAAACCCAAAATAAATCAATGATTTCAGTATGAAGTTTTCTCAACATAAATTTGTTATAATTAAATTATAGGCTGGGTGTGGTGGCTCATGCCTTTAATGCCAACACTTAAGAGGCTGAGGCGGGTGTCACTTGAGGTCAGGAGTTTGAGATCAGTCTGGCCAACATGGTGAAACCCCGTCTCTACTAAAAATACAAAAATTAGCTGGGTGTGGTGGTGGGTGCCTGTAATCCCAGCTACTTGGGAGGCTGTGACAGGAGAATCACTTGAACCTGGGAGGCAGAGGTTGCAGTGAGCTGAGATCACGTCACTGCACTCCAGCCTGAGCGACAGATGGAGACTTTGTCTCAAAAAAACAAACAAAACCCATAAAATAATAAGTTATTTTTAAATATGTGAGATGAAGGCCAGGTGTGGTAATTCACATCTGTAATCCTAGCAGTTTGGGAGGCCAAAGCAGAAGGATTGCTTGAGTCCAGGAGTTTGAGACCAGCCTGGGCAACATGGCAAGACCCAGTCTCTACAAAATATTTGGAAAAAAAAAAAATAGCTAGGCATGGTGTCATGTGCGTATGGTCCCAGCTGTTTGTTTAGGAGTTTGAGGCAGGAGGATCACTTGAGCCTGAGAGATCGAGGCTTTAGTAAGCCATGATTGTGCCACTGTACCCCAGCCTGGGTGACAGAGCTAGACCTTGTTTCAAAATTTTATATATATATATATATAGAGAGAGAGAGAGATGTGGATGACAGTAATATATTTTTAAAACAATCTTCAATGATAAAATTTAGTAAGATCCCTATGTTTTATGTGGCTTCACTAATACAATATTTGTATCTAAGTATATTAAGAGATTCAGATATCTTCTGTTATATTCTTACAGTTGATTTCATTGCTTTTGTAATTACTGCATAAAATGCAGAAACTTTTTGACTAAAAGCATAACAAAAGTACTCTAATCCATTGAGTAAACAGAATGCATGGCATAAGAAAGTATTAAATAATTTCAAGGAAATGTTTTTATTCTACCACATAATTTCTCTTACATTACTGGGCTTTTCTGGTAATTTCTTATTAAAATCTTTCACTGTTGTTATATTTGTTGTGAGTTTAATTTAGCAAGGGTATAGAATAATTCCTCCTGGTTTGAGACTGCTGAGTTCTATAGGACTAGCATCCCTGGCACTGCCACTAAATGCTAATAGCAGTGCCCTCTTATCATTGGGCAAACCAAAATGTATATGCACACACACCCCCAATCAAGAATTACTGTCTTAGCTGTTGCTATATTATAAATGAATAATTAATGTTCTTAATTTAATCTCCAAAATGTCATGTTATCAGCCTGTTGTTAAATATATGCATTGAATCTCTACCTCTTCAGTAATTCACATACAATCTGGAAAATCTATATCCAAAGGGGTGGAAAAAACAGGAATAATCAAGAATCTACTACATTATCTCCACACTCTCATTCCATTGAGAATTTAAAAGTTTAACTTATATTTCAGGCAGATGTATTTTAGGACCTGTTGCTAAGAGTAAATATTATAAACAAGTAATTAATTGTGAATCTGTAGCCAAGGAACCCTTTGGGAATTTTCGTGATTACTGTGAATGGTGAAGATAGATAGTTTTGAAGAACTACTCTTTGAAGGATGTAATGTTAACATTTAAAGGACCTGTGAAGAGCTCTGGGCCAAGTTCCCACTAATACTCTAAGCCATTAGAGAATTAGGCATGCCCATTCTAGATTCTTTGTCTTTTATGGAACCACATTCAGAGTGTATTTACCAATATCCCTGTGGTAATGAGTTTGCAAATCATCATGTATATGATACATGATATATATTACGTAAATATGATACATGTAAATACATAAATAGGTAAAGAAACCCTTTTAGCCTTGTTTAATACAGTTACTCCTTAAATCCATTGTGTTGGAAATATTTGTTTGAGGCACAGCTACTAATACCTAGCAGCACAGTACATCAGCCATAGCACCAAGCATCTTTCATGTATTATGTCATGTAGTGCACACCACAGCCCTGTAAGGTAGATATTATTGCTTGTCTCCCCTTTAAATGAAAAGAAGGATAAATTAGTAAGCCAGCATTTGAACCTAGTTAATTTTTAAGTTTGCTGTTAAGCGCTAGATAGATCCACAGTCATGCTTATCACAACTTCAGAATGGAAAAAATTCTGAAAACTGCAAAACCTAACATGAACTAAGTTTTAATCCTACATATTGTTAATATTTATATATTTTACTGAAAAAAAAATAAAAAGTAATATATTTGATTCCGTTGTTGCCTCAGATAGCCCAGGAGGTATTTTATAAATATAGTATATACTCCTTTCTAAGCAGTGTTGTCTTTTTAATAACTGAAAAAATTTTGAACTTTGAAAGGCATCTGACCCCATAGGTTTCTTAAGAATGAGATTGTGACCTATACCTTTATCTAAATGCAGTTAACACAAATGATAATTACTTACATGTAACATAAATGTAAGTTAAAGAATGATGAACACTGTAAGCCTACCACTTGGCTTTAAAAAATAGAACGTTATCAACTCATTTGAAGACCCTATGTGCTTGTCCTGAGGGCTCTCTCATTCTCAGAGGTAACTACTATTCTGAATTGTGTATATGTGATTCCCTTGCATTAAAAAAAAATAACTAGAGACATTTTCTTATGTTCCTACTTTCTAACATTTTCTTAGTAACTTGTTTGCTGTCATCGGGAAGATTTCATCTCAGATTTGACTCATGTTCGCTTAAATGTGTCTTAGGTGATTTTGTTTTGTACGAATTGCATGAAATAATTGCAATAGGCATAAATCTGAAGTCACTTCGAGCTTGCAAAAAAAAAATTGTATGCAAAATTATAATCCAAACTCAAGATGTTAACTCACCAGTGTAGTAAAATCTTTAACAGAACATAATTCCTGGATAACTGAAGGTTTTGAATAGTTCTTGGGTATTTGGCATAGTAGGATTTAATCTGATTTTTAAAATTTGTTGACTTTTTTTCAGAAATGGATTGACTTGTGCCTAAAATGAAATTATTTATCTAATGATCTCTTGGACCTAAAGCTCTTTGTTTCTGCAGTTACTTTGCATGAGTGTTTCCCACCTCTCAATCAGCATTCTTTACAGCATTAATACTCAGCGGATTATTAGAATATTCCTCATTAGAATCACTGTAACTTGTTGAAAATCCACATTTCCAGAGCTAACACCCAGATATTCTAATTTCGTACATCTAAGTGAGGTCCAGGATTCAATATTTTTAATAGATATCCCAGGTAATTTGCATGAAGACCAGTGTCTGAGAACCACAGCTTACAAGAATCAGAATACTTTACTGGCATCTTTGAGCTGGTAGGGTCCTAAACTATCTGCTTGCTTTTCATTTGTCTCAGCTTTCTAAAGTTGGAATTAGGAGGCTTATTCAAGTCCTGGTTCTTCCACTTTATGGCTAGCAATCTTGGGCAAGCCACTTATACTCTGCAACTGTTTCCTCATCTGTACAATGAGAACACTGATGTCTTCACTGTCCAGCTTCCAACATATTTGTGATTAAAGAAAAATGAGATAAGGTAGTAATTTTCCATTACAAAGTACTACACACTGTTAAGTTTGTTGCTTTTTTCCCCGTTTCCCAAGATTATTGTCTTAGGTCACTAGCCTTTTGGTTGGCAGGTCCTAAAGTAGGAAGAGTCCTTGACAGTGCTCTCCAGGTAGTACTCTGAATTTACAACAGGACTATTCAGTGCTCATACTCTTAACCATTAGGATGTCTGAATGAAACATACTTCTGCTTCTGATTTCTTAAATAGTTTTGTTTTATATATTGTGCTGTGATTTAGCTTCAGCGGCGCCATGAGCAAATGAAAAAGAATTTGGAAGCACAGCACAAAGAATTAGAGGAAAAACGTCGTCAGTTTGAGGATGAGAAAGCAAACTGGGAAGCTCAACAACGTATTTTAGAACAACAGAACTCTTCAAGGTAACTAATAGCAGGTTACTAAGAAATGTGTATATTAATGTTTTAAAGAATTGTTTCCCTACTTAATTAAAAAACATTAGAAGAACACTTAAAAAGTCATCACCCATTATCATGCATTCCAAACACAGTGGTTTTCATGGATAAATATTTTTATGTGGATGGATACAGTCTGTGTACCATAGCAGTATTTTTTCAGTACATTTTCCATGACTTAGTAATTATGATTTAGCAATTTTATAACATTCTCCCCAGTTAACTCACCATAATTGGATTTCTTATCTCCTCCCCCCAATTGTTGGAAGTAAGGGTTGTTTTCAATTTTTGGCACACAAAGGGAACATTGCTTCAAAATCTGTTACCTATTTAGGGGTATGTTTTAATTGTATTGAATTGTGTTTTTAGGATAAAATTCTTAAGACAAAATGTTAGATATTTAATTTCCAATACAGCTAATCCGTTACTTTCTTTTAATTTACATAAAATTCAATAATATTTGTACCTTGGTGTTCTTAAGAGTTTCATTCACAATTGAAAGGTGGCATTCCTATAAGGATTCTATAATTTATCCTCACTACTAAACATTTTTAGATTAGACATTTGTTCTACTACAGTATCCTACTATTAACATTTTCCCCAAAGAAGAAGAAAATAGATTTGTAAAAACAATCACACTTCAGAATGCAAATGACAGTGGGGGAAAAGAACACCCTGTTTGATGCCAGTTGATAGTTTTCAGTTTGTGCTGTTTCATTTGGGAGGAATTGCTCTTGTATATTAAAAGGGGGTTTTGCCATATTTTTTACTGCATACCCTGGAATTTTGTCAAATATTTGATTGTCTAAGAAAATACTATTACAGATTAACATTGTCTTAGTTATTTACTTCTGACTTTTATAACTTTTTAAATGAAAAAGTATCTGAAAATCCAACATAGTTGTATTTGGGTTAGCTATTGTTATCATGTTTGTCTATGATGGTTACTCATCCTGATTATTTTCCTTTAATCCTTTAGAACCTTGGAAAAGAACAAGAAGAAAGGGAAGATCTTTTAAACTCTCTAATGACCACCAGTTACGTATTAGTTGCCAGTATGCCAGCTTGGACATCAGTGTTTGTTGGATCCGTTTGACCAATTTGCACCAGTTTTATCCATAGTGATGGATTTAACAGCATGACAAAAATTATTATTTTTTGTTGTTGTTCTTGATGGAGATTAAGATGCCTTGAATTGTCTAGGGTGTTGTGTACTTAGAAAGTAACAGCTCTAAGTACCTTTCCTACATTTTCTTTTTTTATTAAACAGGTATCTTCAGTTTAACGCAAGAGAACATTTTACTGTTGTACAATCATGTTCTGGTGGTTTGATTGTTTACAGGATATTCCAAAATAAAAGGACTCTGGAAGGTTTTCATTGAGGATGAATTGCCATAATATGATGCAAACTATGCTTCTCTATGATAATTATAATACAAAGGTTCCATTCAGTGCAGCATATACAATAATGTAATTTAGTCTAACACAGTTGACCCTATTTTTTGACACTTCCATTGTTTAAAAATACACATGGAAAAAAAAAACCCTATATGCTTACAGTGCACCTAGAGCTTTTTTATAACAACCTCTTTTTGTTTTGGATTCTTTAAATATATATTATTCTCATTTAGTGCCCTCTTTAGCCAGAATCTCATTACTGCTTCATTTTTGTAATAAACATTTAATTTAGATATTTTCCATATATTGGCCCTGCTAAAATAGAATATAGCATCTTTCATATGGTAGGAACCAACAAGGAAACTTTCTTTTAACTCCCTTTTTACACTTTATGGTAAGTAGCAGGGGGAAAAATGCATTTATAGATCATTTCTAGGCAAAATTGTGAAGCTAATGACCAACCTGTTTCTACCTATATGCAGTCTCTTTATTTTACTAGAAATGGGAATCATGGCCTCTTGAAGAGAAAAAAGTCACCATTTTGCATTTAGCTGTATTCATATATTGCATTTCTGTATTTTTTGTTTGTATTGTAAAAAATTCACATAATAAATGATGTTGTGATGTAATGGAGTGTGGGGTCTTAAATATTCTACAATCGATGTACAAGAGTAGGCTGTGTTTGGGAAGAAACTTTTCAACTTGAATTTGCCTCCTCTATGATGACATCTCTCACATGCTTGTCTCATTTAGAATGCATATGTGCTGATTTTCTAATTTAAGAGATACCATATCTCTATTCATTTCTCTCTCTCATTTGTATGCTTATTTTTCTGAGAACATTTTTTTTTTCCCAGACAGAGTCTTGCTCTGTTGCCCAGGCTGGAGTGCAGTGGCACAAACATGACTCACTGCAGCCTCAGTCTCCTGGGCTCAAGCAGTCCTCCTGCCTCAGCCCCTGAGTAGCTGGAACTACAGACGTATACCACCATGCCTGGCTAATTTTTGTATTTTTTTGTAGAGACGGAGTTTCATTATGTTGCCCATGCTGATGAACTACTAAGCTCAGGTGATCCACCCACCTCAGCCTCCCAAAGTTCTGGGATTACAGGCTGAGAACAGATTCTAACTCATTCAGCTTAGGTATATTCTCAAGTCCCTGGAAACTGAAATTTTTTTAACTGGAAAGAGGGTGGTGTAATTTCTTTTCTCAAGGCCAAATGATACAGATTTTAACATAATGGATAATTTAAGTGTAATTAGTGTAGCCCAGTTTATTATTTTGAAATGTTTTACCCTATCTACTTTGAAACTTAATGACCTAAGCAGAGGGACTAATTATAAGTCAAAAGCAGAGACTGTTGTTTGGGTGTTTTTCAGTTTTTGTGTTGAGAGATTGGGTTAACACCTCGAGCCAAAAATGTTTGGTTTTAGGGAGGTTAAGAACCTACTGAATTTGGAGAATGCAAAGATAAAAAATTTATATAGACTGCCTAACTGGTGAAGTACTACTGCTTCTGTGAAATATTTCAAAATTTATAAGATACATTCATTATTCTACCATCCTAATGAAAACTTTCAGAAGTCTTTATCCATGGCATGCCCAGGGTTTCACCTAATTCTAATATAGGATCTATATAACTTTACTAGGTCTTCTGATTGTTGACTGCAGGCTTAAGTGTATTAGAAGGCTCTTTTTGCTATGTGCCCTTTGGATTTCTGAGAGGATCATTCACAATACACGTAAGATTCAGGTAGGCCTAAGGAAAAGTCCAGCCTGTAGAAGGCAAAATGGAGTGTCTGCTCTCCACTGTCCAAGGCATTATGTAATTGAAGTATCCTGTTAGCCACTGTATTTCTGCTAATTAAGTGGGGCAAGTAAACGCTAATAATACCAGTGAACCAACCACTTGAGCACCTTGTGGGCAGAGTTTTGCTGCCACCTAGTGGATTCATTGCTTCCTCATCAGGTTTCACATGCAAGTTGTGAAGTTGCTAATAGACACTGAGCTTATTTCTGTGTTAGCTCAGGCTGTAATCTTGAAAGCTGAGGAGATACAGATGCATGCCTCTCTGACTCTTTTGCTGGGTGTCACCACCTGCACATTCTGACCCACCACATCTTACTATGTTTTATCCTCCAGGAGAAACTAATCTAGGAGTAGAAGTCAGAATACAGTAGGTGACGGGAATAAAAGGAAAGATGGCTTGACAGCCACAAATGCATCAGAAGCAAAATGTTGCCTCAGAAATTTATCTACATCACAGTCTCCAAACCTGATGCTGTGTCCTTATGAAAATATTTTTAGCATGTGTCCATAATTACATGTATCGATCAATAAAAATGTCTACAAATGTACTGCTGCACTAATGTGAACATTATGAAGCAAAATTTGAAAGAGTGAAATAAAAAGGTTAGCACTCTTTTCCCAAGCTCCAATGAATCATTACTCTCCACTTTAGAGGCCATCAGTCTAGGTAGTATATGGATAGTTAATAGTTACTGTTGAATCACCAAGGAAGGTCCCAGTGAAGACTACTGTGGGGTCCTACTTGATTAGAAAGGAAAATTTGCCACACCAGTAAATTGAAGTCCATTCTAATAAAAAGCTTCCAAATGTAAATCTTTGTACTTCATTGAGAATTTTCTCTGCCCCTTTTGTAATAACAACTTCCTATAACTGACCTGTTTCAGACAGTAACCTAAGTAGTATGTGTGTTTTCATTGAATAGCTAATAGATAACAATTTGGTAAGTTATTAAGATAACAATACGTTACCTAATAATTGAATAAGCTACTAAACATTTTAAACCCTCCATTTCCTCATCCTTTTGCAGATGAGGAAACTGAAGGTTTAAAATGTTTAGTAACTTATTCAATAGACAAGTGGTAACTGGCAGAATCAAAGTTTGAACTGGTCTTGGTGACACCAGGGCCTGTGCGTAAATCTTACGCCTTACTGGCACCTGATCTGCAATGCTGCCACATTTTTGAAGCATTATCATCTACAGAGTTGTTAGCACAGCGCAGATGCTCCCTGATTAATAGGGGCAGCTGGCCACCAGGCAGCCTGGAGAAGCAGAAAGCACTGGACACACTAATTGTCTCAGTTTAGACCCCAACTCTGTGAATTAGGCATGTAACTTTTCTGAATGTTTGTTTCTTAAAAATAGGCCACATGTCTTTTTTGCTGGTTTGGAGTGAGGATTACATTGTGACTGCACACATTAAGGTGTCTGGACCTTGAGAATGTGATGATCAGCTGGGGTTATGACAGACCAAAAAGTATTATTTCTCCTCAGTTTTAGTGATGGTTTATTTATAGGAAATGTGCACAGTGCCATGAGAAGTCTATAGATCTGCTTCTTTGTGCACAGAGATAGTCTTTTGCAGTTAATTCCATGGAAGTAAGGTAACTTTGGTCAGAAGAAAAAAGGTGTTAGTAATTGGAGTTATAAAATTCATCAGTCTTTGTTAAGTAATGCTGAGATAGCTTATCAGAGTCATCTTTAATGAAAACTTCGCTGCTTTTCAAGCAAACTTGGTTCCCATAATTTGGGATTAATCCATAGAATGTTCAAAGTTTAGTGTCAGCCATTTTCAGCAGAAAATAAGGGCTGACAATTTCCTGTGTTCTTTAGAAGACTGAAAGCTTCATGGGAAGAATGAATACTATTCTTGGCCTGAACACTTGCCCCATGGGGTTCTGGACGCAGCCAAACAGCCTTCTATTAGCAAAGGAGGGTCAAGTGAAAGGAGACCTTGTTCTGTGCCAGGCTCTCAAAGGGTAGCCTGAAACCCTATTGGCCACACACAACCTCTGTTTTAGATGCTGTTTGTGGGCTTGCCGAAATCTAGTGCTACTCAGGCTTTCTGAAATCCTCTGGGGGTGGGAAGAGGGAGTAGTTGACACCTCTGAGAGCAGAGGTTTGTGAAGTTGTGGCGTAGATGGGGAGGCTAGAAGATGAGGGGGATGGTCAGACACTATCAACAAACTTCCTTTTTGTTTTGTTCTCTTCGAGGTGGGCCACCCCGCTTAGCTCCCTATAGTCCAAGTCTGTTGCAAGGGAGCAGCATTTTAACGGGATATTTGCAAGTAAGTAGAGCACAGATTCCCCTGGGTGAGGGCCTGGCTCTCTCCCAAGTATGGGGATACCAAACTAACTTGTTCTGGCAAAGGCATACAACTCTTTTACCCCTCATTTAATTCTGTTGTCTTTGAGTTTTTAACGGTCTCTTTCATATTTAAATATATGCTCTACTCTAGTGCAGCACAGAAAAGTTCCCTGTGTCTTGAATAAGCCAGCAGTTTTAAGCAGCTTGGCAAATGGTGGGTGAAGCGATGAGCACCCTGGCATGGACCCTGGTGTTAATGTGAGCTTTTCTCCCTGCATTTCAGAAGTCAGGGAACATACCGGTGGGATGGAGTGGGAGCTGTCCAATTTTTATTTTTTTCCCATAGGGATAAATCTCAATGTGATTATACAAATCTCTGACTTAGCCTGATGAAAAACAAAACTAAATGTTGTAATCAATATTTTGGGAACACAGTTCCCTCACCCAGACACAAATGAAATCTTCCTTAGACCTTTGTGTTTCTGGGCAGAGATGCCAGGAATGCAAATTGGGGTTTTTCTCTCTCAAATCCCTACCTCATTAGTGCCTAATTACACCCACCCCTAAGAGTCAGGTGCTTGGAAAATGGAATGGAGACCACTGGTGAAAATTCACCTTCTGTAGTCTCCTTTCAGGTATGATTGGCCCAATTATAGCTCATGTCCTGAGAAGGAGATCGGTTTTCTTTCTCCAACTTGTAAGAACTGATGAACTCATCCCACCAAATGTGAATGTTTTAGACAATATTCAAACTGGGAAAAATACCCGCCTATCAAGGGAGAGAGAACTCACTTGGGAAGGAAAATAAGGGCTCCACAAACACTTACTGCTCTCTTCCAATTTTGATTCCTTCTAAAAGTGTCCACAAACACTTGTTATTGTAGTTTTCCAATTCTGTTTCCTGCACAAGTGTTTGTGGAGTCCTGGCCAAATACAGAGCATTCACATAGATTCTGGACTAAAGCTCATGAGAATACTATGACATGACCATTTTCACCTCTTTATAAAAACAAGCAAGCTAAAATTTCACTGTGTGATCCATAACATTTGTATTCATTATCCATTGTTCTACAATAAATGCCCCTCAAATCTGGCAATGAAATCTAAACCACAATAATCTGTAATAGTAACATTCATTATCTTAGTTTGTACAGGTTAGGAATTAAGTGGTTTGGGTGGGTGGTCTGGCAGGGTTTGCAATAAAGATGTTGGCCAAGGCTGCAGTCAACTGAGGGCATCAGTGGGGCTGGGGGATCTGCTCACTGGCATCACTGGCAAGTTGATGTTAAGAGGCCTCAGCCCTTTGCCACATGGACCTCTCCACAGGGCTGCTTGAGTGGCCTTGTGACATGGTGGCTGGCTTTGTCAGAGAGCAAGTGATCCAAGAGATTGCAAGGCAAAAGCCACGTGGCTTTTATGACCCGGCTCTGAGAGTCATACACATAATTTCCCAATATCCTATTGCTAATGCAGCTTAGTCCTGTTCAATGTGTGAAAGGGCTGTACAACAGCGGGAGTGCTAGAAGGCAGCTGCCACAGTATTTTATCCATTTTCTGGGTAACAGACATCTATTCATTATTACAAATGCTATAGTGAACATTTCTATTTACATCTTGCCTAAATATGCAAGTGTTTCTATAGGCTTCTGTACCAACATGAACAAAGCCAGCAAATACATCATTTTTAGGTTCATAAGCCTCTGTGCAGGTTTCCAGGATGCGTCATGCAGAATGTTTTATTCCTCTGCCTCTTCTCCACTCAGACCAGAGGTCTCTACAGGCCAGCCTTACATCCTTTATAGTTTCTGGACCAGAGAAGAGAATGAGATCTCTTCCTCTGCCTTAGAGTTTGGAAAGTCTCAGGGAAGAATTTTGACAGTCCCAGTAAGGAAGGTGGTACAGATGTGGTCCCTGAGAACCACTGTGAGCCACACAGCACCTCCGATAGCCTGCGAATCTGCCTTCCCCTAGGGACTGGATGAATAAGGTGCCACATCTGTAGCCGACCTAGGCCTTTGAACCAGACTCACCTACACCTCATGCACTAGCTCCAGGCATAACAGGTGAGCCATCCTGGGGCTCTGCCTATGTTGCTATCATCCTATACTCCTCTTCACACACAGGCAGTCCATCATGAGACTCCATGTTTTTCTACCCCTCCTTGCTGCCCAACCTGGCTGAAGGTTTACACTGGTCCCTACTCCTTGGGCCATGCGTACAAAGCCTACATCCCAGCATGTGCTGCCCCTCATCCCAGTGCTGGCTTCCTGCTGGTACCCCCAACAGATTGCCAAATGCCCCTCCCCCATTTACAGACTCTTAAATAAACTTTTGACTTAATATTTTGGCATAATTTCAGACAATTTACAAAAAGATTGCCGAAAACACTTTTTGGTCTGAACTATTTTTGAGTCCTTTGCAGCCTTGATGCCCCTTATACTAAACACCTCTGTATTTCCTAGAAACTCTCCTGTAAAGACAGTACAATGATCAAAATGTGATGAAATTCAGTGAGCTTTTAATAAGACTTAAAAACTTGTAGAGAGCTCCTAGCTACCTTATCTTTCCATATGTATTCATATTTCTATACTTTGCATTTTGTGTTAAGTCCAAAGCCCCCAATTTAGGCTGTTGTGCTTGCATTTTCCTTCAAATGAATTTAAAGGAGGTCACCTCAGTGTCCCTGAGCCTGGCTCCCTTTGGTGCCAATAGACCCTGTGGGTTGATTGGATGGAATCAGCAGCAGGATTGATACGTGTCTAGGGTTCAGGTTCCCAGTTCACTTCTCCCACCATTCTGTGGGGCAGCCTTATTCTTTTCCATCCCTCCCTCCTCTGAGATCCAGGCCATTGGGGGCATGGGTCAAGTGCCCATTCTGCATGGGACATGAGCGTGCACGATGCTTCTGCCTTCCAGGACCGCGCGGCCTCAGAGAAACAGGCAGGAAGCATCCTCCTAAGAGGGACCCTTCTTAGCGCAGGGTCACAGTCTGCAGAAAATCAGGTGTGGTCAAAATCAGTGTCCCCTTCTGAGGGCCCAGTAAAGACCTAAACCCTCAGGCTTCCGTCCCCACGTCCTAAGCAGCGCTGGACCCCAGCCTGGGCTCTAGGTGTCTCCCGCCCTCGCTGAGACTTGCTCCGGCCACCTCCGGGTGGACCCTGGGAATTCCGGAGACTGAGGCGGCGAGCCCAGGCCTGGCCGCGGTCTGCGCTGGCGAGCGAGGACTCCTCCGCGCCCCCTGGCGGCCGCCGCTCCGCAGGGCCCCGGGCTCCCCTTGAGCGTAGCTGCCCCCCGCCCCACGCCTGTGGGTCCCTTCTCCGAGGGTCGCCGGGAACTGAAATCCACGGGGCCGCCCTCTGAAGGTCAGCAGTGGCTGTGGCCGTTGCCACAGAAGGTGGCAGCACCACCTCCTTGCTGGTCGTGGGGAGTGGGCTCCCCCTGGGGGCTTCTGGGATTCAGCAGTCGGATTTTGTTTCAAAAATACTTCAGGGCCATCTAGTCTTTTTCTCTATTTAGGGAAGAGTCTTAAGAATGTTAAACCACTGCTCAACGAAATAGGACACAAATAGATGGAGAAACATTCCATGCTCATGGTTAGGAAGAATCAATAGCGTGAAAATGGCCATACTGCCCAAAGTAATCTATAGATTCAAGGCTATCCCCATCAAGCTACCAATGACCTTCTTCACAGAACTGGAAAAAACCACTTTAAACTTCATATGGAATCACAAAAGACCCCGCATAGCCAAGACAATCTTAAGCAAAAAGAACAAAGCCGGAGGCATCACACTGCTGGACTTCAAACCATACTACAAGGCTACAGTAATCAAAACAGCATGGTACTGGTACCAGAACAGAGACCCCAGAAGAAACACCACATATCTACAACCATCTGATCTTTGACAAACCCGGCAAAAACAAGCAATGGGGAAAGGACTCCATGTTTAATAAATGGTGTTGGGAAAACTGGTTAGCAATGTGCAGAAGGCAGAAACTGGACCCCTACCTGTCACCTTACACTAAAATTAACTCCAGATGGATCACAGATTTAAACATAACACCTAACACCATAAAAACACTAGAAGAAAATGTAGGCAAAACCATCCAGGACATAGGCATAGGCAAGGACTTCATGACTAAAACACCAAAAGCAATGGCAACAAAAGCCAAGATAGACAGATGGGATCTAATTAAGCTCCAGAGCTTCTGTACAGCAAAAGAAATCATCATTAGAGCAAATCGGCAACCAATAGAATGGGAAAAAATTTTTGCAATATACCCATCTGACAAAGGGCTGATATCCAGAATCTATAAGGAACTAAAACAGATATATAAGCAAAAAACAACACCATTCAAAAGTGGGCAAAGGATATAAACAGACACTTTTCAAAAGAAGACATACATGAGGACAAAAAACATATGAAAAAATGCTCATCATCAGTGGTCGTTAGAGAATACAAATCAAAACCACACTGAGATATCATCTCACACCAGTTAGAATGGCGATCATTAAAAAATCTGGAGACAACAGATGCTGGAGAGGATGTGGAGAAATAGGAA
>CAUYLG010068046.1:0-30558 GCA_963573385.1 Cacajao melanocephalus
TTAAACATAAGACCTAACACTATAAAAACCCTAGAAGAAAACCTAGGCAAAACCATTCAGGACATAGGCATAGGCAAGGACTTCATGACTAAAGCACCAAAAGCATTGGCAACAAAAGCCAAAATAGACAAATGGGATCTAATTGAACTCCAGAGCTTCTGTACAGCAAAAGAAATAACCATTAGAGTGAATCAGCAACCAACAGAATGGGAAAAAATGTTTGCAGTCTACCCATCTGACAAAGGGCTAATATCCAGAATCTACAAAGAACTAAAACAGATTTACAAGAAAAAAACAAGCAAACCTATTCAAAAGTGGGCAAAGGATAAGAACGGACACTTTTCAAAAGATGACATATATGAGGCCAACAAACATATGAAAAAATGCTCATCATCACTGGTCATTAGAGAAATGCAAATAAAATCACATTGATATACCATCTCATGCCAGTTAGAATGGCAATCATTAAAAAATCTGGAGACAACAGATGGTGGATAGTATGTGAAGAAATAGGAACACTTTTACACTATTGGTGGGAGTGTAAATTAGTTCAACCATTGTGGAAGACAGTATGGCGATTCCTCAAGGATCTAGACATAGAAATTCCATTTGACCCAGCAATCGCATTATGGGGTATATATCCAAAGGATTATAAATCATTCTTTTATAGAGACACATGCACACATATGTTCATTGTGGTACTGTTTACAATAGCAAAGACCTGGAACCAACTCAAATGCCCATTGATGATAGACTGAACAAGGAAAATGTGGCACATATACACCATGGAATACTGTGCAGCCATAAAAACCGATGAGTTCGTATCCTTTGTAGGGACACAGATGAATCTGGAAACCACTATTCTCAGCAAACTGACACAAGAACAGAAAATCAAACACCACATGTTCTCACTCATAGGCGGGTGTTGAACAATGAGAACACATGGACACAGGGAGGTGAGCATCACACACTGGGGTCTGTTGCAGGGGGCTAGGGGAGGGATAGCGGGGGATGGGGAGGTTGGGGAGGGATAACATGGGGAGAAATTCCAGATATAGGTGACAGGGGGATGGAGACAGCAAACCACCTTGCCATGTATGTACCTATGCAACAATCCTGCATGATCTGCACATGT
Source organism: Cacajao melanocephalus (assembly GCA_963573385.1). NCBI lineage: Eukaryota > Metazoa > Chordata > Mammalia > Primates > Pitheciidae > Cacajao > Cacajao melanocephalus. The sequence continues at coordinate 1,136 of CAUYLG010068046.1, forward strand.
ACCCCAGAACCTATAGTACAACTTAAAAAAAAAAAAGGAAAAAAAAAGCTAGAAGAGAAGATTTATAATTCTCCCAAAACAAAGATAAATGTTTGAAATGATGTGTATACCAGTTACTGATTTGATCATTACATCTTGTAAACAGGTATCAAAATATCACATGTACCCCACAAAATATGTACAGCTGTTATATAAGGGCTGGGCGCAGTGGCTCATGCCTGTAATCCAAGCATTTTGGGAGACCAAGGTGGGTGGATCACTTGAAGTCAGGAGGTTGAGACCAGCCTGGCCAACATGGGGAAACCCTGTCTCTACCAAAAACAAAAAATCAGCCGGGTGTGGTGGTGTGCACCTGTAATCCCAGCTACTTGGGAGGCTGAGGCAGGAGAATTGCTTGAACCCAGGAGGCAGAAGTGAGCTGAGATGGTGCCATTGCAGTCCAGCCTGGGTGACTGAGTGAGACTCTGTCTCAAAAGAAAGAAAGAAAAAAAAGAGTATAGAAAGATTATAGAGAGCTGCCTGCAGAGTTCCAAGAGAGGAAAACAAAGAAATAAAAAAGATTAAATATTGATTTAGTTTTCCCCTACCTCTGGGGCAATTGCAACTGCTTATAAAGACCACTGCATAAAGACAATTGCAGCTGCTGATTAAAAACTTTCAGAACTTGAGGACTGGAACTATGGGAAGAATGCGGTCTAAGCATCCTCCTCTGGATGAAAACTGCACAGAGCAGAGGTCTCCCCTAGGTCCAGCCTTGAAACATCTCACCTGGGTGACCAAAAGTAAGGCTTCAGGATCCTGAACTTCACGCAGTCCTCCAAAAGTGTTGACCCACTTCCTACGCCCTCCTACTGCAGCTGTGTGTGGAAGCCTTTGCAGCTGGAAAGAAATGCATCAAAATATCAGAGAGTAGAACTAGTGATAATTTTAACATCTTAAGATACTTCTCATATTTTCCAAGTTTTTTCCATAAACTTACATTGCTTTTATAATTAGAAAAATAAACAAGTACTCTTCCCAAAATGAAGGCAATGGCTCTTAGCATAGTTCTTTACAAATGGAAGCATTCTCCATCCCTCAGCATTTCCATGAGCTCTTCCTGCATTAGGCAATGGCTGTGTGATGGAGTGATGCCTCAGCATATTTAAAGTGGAGGAGTGGAGAAAGGCTTGGTAGTTCATGCCTGTATTCCCAGCTACTTGGGAGGCCAAGGCAGGATGACTACTTGAGCCCAGGAGTTTGACACTGCCCTGAGCAACATGGCAGGACTCCATCTCTGGAAAAACCAGGTGGTTCTAAACAGACATCGAAAGTCTTCTCTGTTGGTAGCCTGGTTTCTTTCTACAAGATATTTTTAGGATATCTATGTATCTTTATCTATCCATCCATCCATCCATCTACTTACCTAATTATGTAACTACAGAATTGTCATTTTCACTATATCGAAGCCTACTGACCCACTCTAAACTGTCAGGTTGACGTCTCAGAAGGATCAATTAATTTCCAGTGTTTCTTCGAGTTGGGTAGGGTAGCGTGGATGTATATATTTATTTTAAGAAGGCAAACCTGTGAGTATTCAAACTGCTTAGAATGTGAAACAGATGCCACAGCTAAGGGCCAGTACAGCTAAGTACAGCTGACTTAGCTGTGCTGGTTCTTCCCTGCAACTTGGCCCTTGAAACAATTTTAATCCTCCCCCTTTCAAGACCAAAAGCTGAAACAAAGGACATAAACACGCAAGGCACTGAAACCTTAGCAGCTACATTCAATCTGAGTTAATTGTTTCTTGAGGTTCTGCAAGTGATTTATGCCATCTATAAGCATGCTCAACTGCCACTGGGCCCCCCAGGGGCAGAGATGAATCTGATTTCATGGACGGGGTGGCTTTTGTTGTGTGCCTGTCCCCTCCTGGAGCTCTGCATGATGCTCCTTTCCTGGGATTCCTGAGCCAGCCTGCTGCATGATCATGGTGTGTAGCAGGGGAGGTCTGAGCAGTCCAGGCAGATGACCATGAAAACTGCGAAGACCCCACATTCCCCACCCAGATTTACACAAGAGCCTCCCAAGGGACTGGTGTCCTTTGTGTGTGAAGAGGACTTTTGCCCCTGAAATGGGAGGAAGTAATGTGGACTAAGTATGGTGTCATTTTCACCCTGGTCTCTATGTGCATTTAAGTAAAGAGCCTATGTTTTTGTATACCTTCCCCAGTTCAGAAGAAGGGATAATAATTCGGTAGCTTTTAATTCAATATTGCTTTGCAGGGGGTGTAGAAAAGGGGTGGCGGGTCTGAGATTTATGAACATAAGTTAGTCATCACATGAATAAGAATAGAAAGCAGTCATAAAGGCAGGAGGTTTGGGATATGAATTCTTTTGTTTTATTCATATGAACACAGCCTACATGTAACAGAATATGTTCCCTCTTGGAGTCTACCCTAATATAAATATCTATATTATCTATTGATGAAATATCAAAGGGCAATGTTTTGGAGAGACCTCATAGCTAGTTAAGTCCCAGTTTTCCATAACAGATATACACAGTATGCTAGGAATTACTGTGGGTGCATAAGGGCATTGCTTATTCCTTAGACATAGGTATTAATCCCACTTTATAGATGAAAAAACAGAGGCTTCTGCAATCCAAAAAAAAAAAGTCCTTCACACAGCTAACTAGCTATAGAAGAGCACCTACTGTTAATTGACCCAGCTTGCCTAATTCTAAAAGTCTTGCTAGAAAACTAACTGTTCCTTTCCATCAGCTCTCTGGAAGGCATCATGTCTGTGCCCTAATGATCATGAGTCCCAGTCACCTGTGTAGAGCACCCAGCATTTACCTCCAGTGAAACTGTTTTCTCACTTGACTATGATTACTGCTTTTTATAAGACAAGGCGTCCAGGATTTCCAGAGCCCCCTACTTCAGTCATTCTTACCTGATCCAGCACATTGGAGTGGTGAGTTGGAGCCTAACAGGGAACCAGCAGAAAAGGTGCAGAAGTGAATTGCCACTCATTTTAATGCATGGTTAATGCAAGTGGAGCATGTGCTCAGAAAGGGCTCTATTGCTTTTCTGGGAAATACCCTTCCACACCAATTGTTTTTAAGTGTTATTGCTGATTAATTATGTGCTATCTTCTCTGTCACTCTCCCCACCCCCCACTCCATGTTTTTCTCTCTCCCTTTCTCTTTTTTCTCCTTCTCTCTCCCCATTTCCTTCTCCCTCTTAATTAAAAGCACCATAGATAACCTTGCATCTCTTTCTCCCTGTATATTAATTTTTCAGCATGTCTACTATTGAAAAGGATTAGGAAAAAAGGAACAAGTCAGTAGTTAATATGATCTAAAACTCTCCCAAAGCCTGAAAGACACATCACCACCTGTGTTCCAGCTTTGGCACGTGCTTGGCAGCAAATTGCGAGACTGGGAGGTCATAATCAGGAAAACAGAAACACATTACATTTTAATAATCACCTACCTTTTCAATAGCTTTGAGCTTTCACATGTCACCTCCAGTTATAGGGAACTAAAATCAACCTTCAAGCCCTCTCCCTTTCTGCTCAGCAGAAAGAACAGCAGACAACTGGTGACAACTGTCGAAAGGAAAGAACCAATAAATATAAGCTGCATGCTCAGAGCAATTCAGCAAAATCAAGCTCATCAACTTCCCAGCATGGATTTTATTTTATTCTAAATCAGATACTCATTAATGGGGACCATTCTTTGAATCATCATTTTATTTACACTAGAGAAATGCAAGACATATTGCCTGGCCATGGAACGAAGTGGCTCTCTCGCTGCTAGGTTATAGGTATTTCTTTCTGTAGCCTTCTGAATTTTCATGCTAATGGAAAACACCCAGGCCAGATGCTCACCAGTAACAAGTTAAAATGACACTGGAAAGTAAACCATTTTTTTATTAAAAAAAAACACACACACACACATACACACACACACAAAGAACAAACAGCATGACAGGCAAAATATGAAAAATCTTACCTGCCTTAGATGTCAGAATCAAGTCATATGGATTATGCTATTTAAAAGAATCACTGACCAGCTGCCTTTAGAGTCTGTGGGAGAGTCATGCCCTGGTTTGAGACAGTGCTTGGCTTCTTGTCATCCTGCTAGGAAAGAGGTCCACAGAGATTCTTGCTCTTCTTCACAGCTGTGTCTTCCCAGGTTCCATCAGAGAGATCAACACATACTAGATGCTCAATAAATGTCAGTGGAGTGAAAAAACATCTGTATTCTGGGAGGTGCCCTTTCTCTGTTAAAGGTTAAGAATATTTTAATTCACTGATAACTGACATCATTTTTAGTCTGTAGGCAAAAAATTAATATTCCCCTCCAGCACCCCTCTGATCTGAGTACCATTAAAGTCAAATCTCCCTCACTCATTTCCTGTACCACGTAGTGCTTACCCTCTAGATTTTCCTGGGCTGGACAGAAACCTCAACACTATAGGTGCTGGCTGCCTTCCAATCATTTGTATTTGTGAAGAATCCTTCCCATCTTCAAGGGACCTAAAGAGATGCTCCTGGGAGGGTGGTGGAAGGTTAGGCACTGTGCAATGAATGGGGGACAGATACATTATTTGCTCTTAGAAACTGTCTTTTTTGTTTGTTTTTCTTTTCTTTTTTTGATATGGAGTTTCGTTCCTGTTGCCCAGGCTGGAGTGCAATGATGTGATCTCAGCTCATCACAACCTCCTCCTCCCAGGTTCAAGCCATTCTCCTGCCTCAGCCTCCCAAGTAGCTGGAATTACAAGCATGCACCACCATGCCCGGCTAATTTTGTATTTTTAGTAGAGATGGCATTTCTCCATGTTGGTCAGGCTGGTCTCAAACTCCCAACCTCAGGTGATCCACCTACCTTGGCCTTCCAAAGTGCTAGGATTATAGGCATGAGCCACCGAGCAAGGCCAGAAAGTTTTTTTGTTTTTTTGTTTTTTTTTTGTTTTTGTTTTTGTTTGTTTTTTTGAAAGAGAAAAGAAGAAAGAAAGAAAGAGTGAAAGAAAAAAAAGAAGAAGGTAAGAGAAAGAAAGAGGAAGAGAAAGAGGGAGAGAGAACAGGATTCTTGTTCTATTGCCCAGGCTAGAATGCAGCCTAAAAATGGGTATTAAAAACCTCTTTTATGCCAATAATTCTACTTAACAATGGAGACAGGAAGGAATAAGGGATGAAAATAACAAACAAGCAGCCAACCAATATTTTATTTCAACCTGTGAAATGCTATGCAATTGCTGAGGAGTGATTTACTTCCAATTATTTGGTCAGTTTTAAAATAGGTGTAACGTGATACTGAGAAAAACGTATGTTTTGTGGGTTTGGGGTGGAAAGTTCTGTAAATATTTGTTTACTTGTTCCAGGTCTGAGTTCAAGTCCTGGGTATCCTTGTTAATTTTCTATCTCGTTGATCTAATATTGACAGTGTAATGTTAAAGTCTCCCACTATTGTTGTGTGCGAGTCTAAGTCTCTTTGTAAGTCATTAAGAACCTGCCTTATGTATCTGGGTGTTACACACTCTCAACTCTATAGTCATATGTCTTAATGTATTTTGTTTCAGTAATGAAAATTTCTTATCTGTGCCTCAGTCAACATAACTTTATTAAAAAATTATTCAATGATTTGATATTTATGCAAGAGCCTTCCAATGTTTTCTTTTATACTTTGAATATTTTCAATATTTTCTCTTAAACTTGATTTACAGTTTCTCTTAAACTTGACTGATAGTGTCAATCATCATTACAAAACAGTATGACATATCAACTAAAATTTTACATAAGTGAAAAAATGTCAGTTTAATTATAATTTCATTATTCATGTTCTTCAAGGAACAGAAAGTGACTTCAAATGCTGCTGAGATATTAAGGTAGATGAAGACTGGGAAATGAGACCCGACTTAGCAGAGTGAACACTGGTAACAATGCTAACACTGATAAAAGGAGCTTCACCGGAGTGGTGAGGAGAAAGCCTGTTCAGATGTAGTGGAAAGAGAGCTGGATGAAGAGTTAGACAGTAGAGGAAACTGAGTTTTACAATAAAAAACGTAGATATAGAAGATATCTACATTGGAGGGGTCAGTGAAATCAAGAGGAAGTGTTTATTAAGATGAATGACATTAAAACGTGCTAATTTCAGAAGGGGCAAAAAAGACAATACTCCACTGGAAGACTGGTTGTTCTAGTTACTTCCATTGTAACTAATCAATGCTCAGATTTTATGTTGATATTATTTGAATATCACCCCTGCTACTGTGAATAATCTAACAAAAAGGGAAAGTTTAGTGCTAAAGGAGATTAAGGAGTTAACTGCAGCATCATGTTACTAGAATAGGTGAGAGGCTAGTACAGAAATGAAAACGTTGGCCTTTTGTAACATAATGATCAGGTCAGCACTTCACCAGCAGAGAAGACAGTGTGAAGGGCATAAGTATAGGAGATTAGAAGTTGGTTGATGAAAAAACAAGGGATTTTTTTGTGTTTGCTCTTTTTCTTGAAGCAGAAAAATAAGAAATGAAGGTAGACAAGGTCATCAGCTGAGTGTGATACAGGAGACAAATACTGCAGGTTTGAGGAGGAAATAGAAAGCTAAAGAGTAAGAAATCTCGAGAAACAGCCTGTTTTATGTTAGAGCAGGAAGAAACAAACTTTCAAAGAAATAGGTATGTGCATGCAGGATTTTATGATGACAGACTGTGAGTTTTTTAAAAAAAAAAAGCAGTGGGAGGTTTTAGGACAGTAGTTTTCAACACTGGCTATACATTAAAATCAACTGGAATTAAAAATATACCAGTGCATGGGCCATGCCTATGATTAGTAAAATCAAAACCTTTTAGGTTGGATTCAAAAGTCAGATTTTTCTAAAAGTTCTTCACATAATTACATAAAACCACTTTTAGGACCTGGCTGAGGGTATGGGGTGCATAAGAGCTTGAGATTATAATATGGCAGAGGATAAAGGGATGGCCTGTGGCTAGACTCTTTTTGTGAAGAAAGTTTACACTGATCTAAGTAACGTAGTAATGCAATATTCTTAATGAGCTCTTCATTAAAACATTATGTATCTAGTTTTTAAAGCAAAATTATCATAAATATCCATGTACCCTTCCTTTAGACATTTTCATTTTGTATATAAAGGAAAATACATGGAAAAACCCAACAGTTATGTGATCTCTGGTAAAGATACTTTTGCAAAATCTGTTATACCACTGGTAGGTACTTGATAATGTAGTCTGTATATTTCATTAAGTTTATTTTCTTAAAAAAAAAAAAGCAAGCATTTTCTATTCCATTAAGTTAAAGAAAATACGTATGATTGATTATAATTATCATTTTTAATGTAAATAAAATTTATATACAAAAAATACTCTTAGTTTGAAAATAAAACATCCTATAACAATATTTTTTTTAATTAGATCTATCCCAAAATTATTCTTGGAATTGGATCCTCATTAACTTCACTTGACTCCTGGAAGCTGTGAATTGGGACAGTAGCAGTGATTAAGAAGTTTCCCAAAACAGCCAACAGGGGACAAATCAAAAGGCTGTGGATTGAGCACTTTGGATTTCCCCAGCACCTGTCTGAATTCCTAAGTTATGCTACTTTTTCTGTTGTTGTTGTTGTTGTTAAGGTTTTGCATTGCATTTTTTTTCTGTTTAATTTGTGTGGGTACACAGTAGGTATATGTATTTATACGTTACGTAACATGTTTTGTTACTGAAATACAATAAATAATCATCACGTGAGGGTAAATGAGGTACACAACATCTCAGATATTTATCTTTCCTTTGTGTTACAAACAATGCAGTTCAACTCTGTTATTGTTAAGTGTACAATAAATTACTGTTGACTGTACTTACCCTGTTGTGCTATCAAATACTAAATCTTATTCATTGGATCCAACTCTATTTTTATACCCATTTACCACCCCCTCTTCCCCTCAGCTACTAACTTTCAATCTCTGGTAAACATTATTCTACTCTCTATCTCTGTGAGTTCAGTGGTTTAAAATTTTTTAGATCCCACAAATAAATGAAAGAAAGCATGGAAAATGTATGTTTTTGTGTCTGGCTTATTTCACTTAACAAAATATCCTGTTTTATCCATGTTGTTACAAATGACAGGATCTCATTCTCTTTACGGCTGTAGTACTCCATTTGTGTATACACCCCATTTTAAATATATTTGTCTGTTGATGGACACTTAGGGTGCTTCTGAGTCTTGGTTATTGCCAAAACTGCTGTAATATGCATGTATCTCTTCCATATGTTGATGTCTATTCTTTTGGTTATATATCTAGAAGTGAGATTCTTTGATCATATAGTAGCTCTCTTTTGGTTTTTCTGAGGAAACTCTAAATTGTTTTCCATAGTGGTTGTAATCATTTACATTCCCACCAATAGTATACAAGGGTTCCCTTTTCTCCACACCGTCATCACAGTCTGTTGTATCCTGACTTTTGGGTAAAAATCATTTTAATTGGGGTGAGATAATATCTCATCGTAGCTTTGATCTGCATTTCTCTGATTATCAATGAGGTTGCAAACATTTTTATATACCTTTTTGCCATTTATATGTCTTCTTTTGAGAAATATCTATCGTGAACATTTGCCCATTTCTAATCAGATTATTTCTTTTCTATAGAATTGTTTTTACTCCTCATATATTCTGGTTATTAGTACCTTTCCAATGGATAGTTTGCAAATATTTTCTTCAATCACTGCATAGTTAGTCTCTTCATTTTATTATTTTCTTGGTTGTGCAGAGGCTTTCTAACTTGATAGGATCCCATTTGTCCATTTTTACTTTGGTTGCTTGTACTTGTGGAGTATTACTCAAGAAATCTTTGCCCAGTCCTATGTCCTGGAGAGTTTCTATAAAGTTTTCTTCTAGTACTATCGTAGTTTGAGGTCTTATATTAAGTCTTTAATCCATTTTGATTTGATTTTTATATACACTGAGAGATAAGAGTCTAATTTTGTTCTTCTGCATATGAATATCTAGTTTTCCCAGAACCATTTATTGAAGAGACTATTCTTTTCCCAGTGTATGTTCACGGAAGCTTTGTTGAAAATGAGTTCACTGTGGATGGATAGATTTATTTCTGGGTTTTCTATTCTGGTCCATTGGTCTATGAACATGTTTTTATGTCAGTTTCATGATGATTTGGTTACTATAGCTGTGTAGTATAATTTGAAGTTAGGAAATGTGATTCCTCCAGTTTTGTTGTTTTTGCTCAGGATGGCTTTCACTATTCTGGGTCTTTTGTGGTTCCATATAAATTTTACGTTTTTTTTTTCTATTTCTGTGAAGAATGTCATTGACACTTTTATAGGATTACACTGGATCTACACATTCCTTTGGGAAGTATGAACATGTTAACAAAATTGATTCTTTGAATCCATGAACATAAAATATCTTCATTTTTGTGTCCGTCTCAATTTCTTGCATCAATGTCTTATAGTTTTTATTGTAGATATCTTTTACTTTTTTGATTAAGTTTATTATTTGGTATTCTGTTTCATTTATAGCTACTATTGATGAGATGATTTTGTGGTTTCTTTTTTAGACTGTTTGCTATTGGCATATAGAAATGCCACTAATTTTTGCATGCCAAGTTTGTATCCTGCAATTTTACTTAATTTGTTGATCAGTTCAAATAGTTTCCTGGAAGAGTCTATAGGTTTTTCTAAATATTAAGATCATATAATCTGCTAATAAGGATAATCTGACTTCTTCCTATCCAGTTTGGATGAACTTCATACCTTTATCTTTTCTAATTCCCCTAGCTAGATTTCCCATGCTATGTTAAATAAAAGTGGTGAAAGTGAGCATCGTTGTTATGTTTCAATTATTAAAGGAAAGGCTTTCAGGTTTTCCCCATTTATTATAATGCTAGCATGAGTCTCTTACATAGCTTTTAGTGGGTTAAGGTATGTGCCTAACGTATCCAGGTTTTTTTTTTGGGGGGGTGGGGGTTATTACGAAGGGATGTTGAATCTTATCAAATGCATTCTCAGCAGCAATTGAAATGATCACATAGATTTTTTTCATCATTCTGTTGATATGGTAAGCCACATTGATGTGGGTACGTTAAATCATCCTTCCATCTCTGAGATGAATCTCATTTGGTCAGGATGAATGATCTTTTTAATGTGTTGTTTAATTCAGTTTGTTTGCAATTATTATTTTTTTTTTAGGATTTTTACATCAATGTTCATCAGAGTTATTAGACTACAGGTTTTTGGATTTGTTTTAAATTTTCTTTTTGATATGTCTTTTTCTTTTTTAATCAGGGTAACACTGGCCTCATAGAATTTTAGTATTCAATCCTCTTCTATTTTTCAAAATAGTTTAAGTATGTTTGGTACTAGCTCTTCTTTAAATGCTTGCTAAAAGTCAGCAGTGAAGCCATCAGATCCTGGGATTTTCTTTGCTGGAGACAACTTATTACAGCTCCAATCTCATTATTTGTTATTGATCTTTTCAGGTTTTGAATGTCTTTATGATTTAATCTTGGTAGGCTGCATGTGTCTAGGAATTTTTCCATTTCTTCTATGTTTATCAATTTATTGTCATATACTTACTCATACCACCCTCTAATGATCTTTTGATTTTTGCAGTATTGGTTGTAGTGACATTTTTATCTATGATTTTATTTATTTGACTATTCTCTCTTTTAGACTTAGACTGTCTAGCTAAAGGTTTGTCAATTTCCTTAATCTTTGCAAGAAACCCCCACAAATTTTTGTTTGGTTGATACTTTGTATTGCAAGAAAACAACTTTTTGTTTTGTTAATCTATTGTGTTTTTTAAATTTAAATTTCATTTATTTTTGTTCTGATCACCTTTTTCCTTTCTTTTCCTTTAATTTTTCAATCTTTACTTTAGATTCACATGGTGCATGTGCAGGTTTCTTCCATGGGACTATTTCATGATGCTCAGGATCGAGGTATAAATGATCTTGTCACTCAGGTATTGATCACAATTCCTAATGATTTTTTAACCCTTGCCTCCCTCCCTTCCTCCCCATATTAGTAGTTTGCAAGGTCTCTTGCTGTCATATCTAGGTCCATGTGTACCCAATGTTTGGATAAAATGATGTGTAAATCTCTTTTAGGTCCATTTGGTCTATAGTGTAGGATAAGTCTGATATTTCTCTGTTGATTTTCCATCTAGGAGATATGTCCAATACCGAAGGTGGTGTGTTGAAGTCTCCAACCATTATTGTGTTGTGATCTCTCTCACTCTTCAGTTTTAATAATATTTGCTTTATATACCCTGATGTTCCAGTACTGGGTACATATATATTCGTAATTTTTATGTCCTCTTGCTGAATAAACTCATTTATCATTTTATAATTACTTTGCCTCTTTTTAGTTTTTGTCTTGAAATCTATTTCTTCTGATATTACTATAACTACCTCTGTTCTCTTTCAGTTTCCATATGCATGGAATATCATTTTCTATCCCTTCATTTTTAGTCTGTTTTTAAAGGTACAACAAATTATTGTTGACTGTAGTCATTTTGTTGTGCTATCAAATACTGTACTTTATTTACATGTTTATGTTATTTAACTAAATTTGTGAACCAATTAACCACCTTTTTGTCCGCACCCCCATGTTACCCTTTCCAGTCTCTGGTTACCATCATTTTACTCTCCATGTTCATGAGTTCAATTGTTTTAATTTTTAGATCCCACAAATAAGTGAGAATATGCAATGTTTGTTTTTTTGGTTTCTTTTTTTGTTTGCTTAACACAACAATCTCCAGTTTTTTCCATGGTGTTGCAAGTGACAGACTATTATCCTCTTTTATAGCTAAATCATACACCATAGTGTATATATTTTATGTTTTCTTTATCCGTTTGTCTGTTGATGGATACTTCAGTGGCTTCCAATTCTCGGCTATTGTGAAAGGCACTGCAATTAACCTAAGAGTGGAGATATCTCTTTAATATACTAATTTCCTTTCTTTTACATATATATCTAGCAATGCAATTGCTGTATCATATAGTAACTCTTTTTTTTTTTTCAGTTTTTTGAGAAACCTCCACACTGTTCTCCATAGTGGTTGTAATAATTTACATACCCACCAAGAGTATAAAAGGCTTTTTTCTCCACACCCTCACCAGCATCTATCAGTGCCTGACTTTTAAATAAAACCATTTTAACTGGGGTGAGATAATATCTCACTGTAGTTTTGATTTGCATTTCTCCAATGATAAATAATGTTTTTAATATTCTTGTTTGCTGTTTATATGGCTTCACTTGAAAAATGTCTATTCAAGCCTTTTACCCATTTTTAAATGACGTTATTAAATATTTTCCTATAGAGTTGTTTGTGCTCCATATATATTCTTGCTATTAACACCGTTCAGATAGATAGCTTGCAAATATTTTCTCCCATTCTGTGAGTTATTTTCACTTTGTTGATGATTTCCTTTGCTATGCAGAAGCTTTTTAACTTCATGGAATCCCATTTGTTTATTTTTGCTTTGGTTGCTTGTGCTTGTATTACTCAAATCTTTGCCCAGTCCTATGTCCTGAAGAGTTTTTCTAACGTTTCCTTTTAGTACTTTCATAGTTTGAGGTCTTAGATTTAAGCTTTTACTACATTTTGATTTGAGTTTTGCATATGGTAAGAGATAGGAGTCTAGTCTTATTCTTCTGCATATGAATATCAAGTTTTCCCAGCACCATTTGAGCTTACTAATTCTTTCTACTGCTTGATCAGTTCTGCTGGCAAGAAACTCTGATGCATTCTTTATTATGTCAATGACATTTTTCAACTCCAGAATTTCTGCTTTATTCTAATTTTTCAACCTGTTTGTTAAGTTTATCTGACAGAATTCTGTATTCTGTCTCTGTTATCTTGGATTTCCATGAGCTTCCTCAAAACAGCTATTTTGAATTCTCTGTATAAAGGTCGTATCTCTCTCTCTCCATCTCCAGGATTGGTCACTGGTGTCTTATTTGTTTGTTCATTGAGGTTTGTTTGTTCATTGAAGTCAGTTTGTTCACATTTTCCTGGATGGTCTTGATGATTGTGAATTTTCATTGATGTCTTTTCCTTGAAGAGTCAAGTACTTATTGTAGTCTTCACAGTCTGGGCTTGTTTGTTCCAGTCCTTCTTGGGGAATTTTCAGGTATTCAAAGGAACTTGGGTGTTGTAATTTATCTCTTTTGTTACTGAAGCCTTGTCTGCTTTAAGGGGGCTCCCCAAGCCCATTAATGCTGTGGCTCTTGGAGACTCATAGAGGTACTGCCGTGGCGGTTTTTAGCATTATCCCAGAGCATTCCCTGGATTACCAGACAGAGACTTGTTTTCTTCCCTTACTTTTTTCCAAGCAAACAAAGCCTCTCACTCTGTGCTGAGTTGCCTAGACCTTGTCAAGGGGTGGGGAGGGGTGGTAACCCAAGCACTCCTGTGGCTTTCAACTCTAAGACAGTGCTGGGTCACAACTAAAGACAGCACAGCAGTGCGTCTTGCCCAAGGTTCACAATGACAACTACCCGGCTATTGCTTACGTTCACTCAAGGCCTAAGGGCTCTACAATCAGTAGGTCGCAAATCCAGCCAGGCTTTTGTCCTTTCTTTCAGGGAGATAATTTCTTCTTAACCATGGGCAAGTCTGGAGATGCCATCTGGGAACCAGAACCTGGGGTCAGAAACCTTATGAAATTATCTGGTACTCTACTTTATTGCAGCTGAGCTGGTACCCATGCCAAAAGACAATGTTCTTCCCAATCTTCCCTCTCCTTTCCACAAGCAAAAGAGTCTCTCCCCATGGCCACCACCACCTTGGGCTCATGGTGAGTATGTCCAGGCTATGGTCAATTTTTACTTAAGGCCAAAGGGCTCTTTGTCAGCTTGTTGTATTTATTGCCAGTCCTGAGTCTTTCTTTTCAGGCCAACTGGCTTCCCTCTAACCAAGGTCAAGTCCAAAAATGCCATCCAGGAGCCAAGACCTGGAACTGGGGGACATGAGGGCCTGCATGGTACTCTACCCCGATGTGCCCACTCTGGTTACCAAGCTGCAAGAAAAGCATTCTTTTCTCTCTCCTTTCCTCAAGCAAAAGGGGTCTTTCCCCATAGCCTCCACAGCTTGGAATATGCTGAATTACACTTGAAACCAGCACAGCTCTGAGTCTCACCCAAGGCCCATGGTTAAGTATTGCCTGGCTACTACTGCTGAATATTCAGAGCCCAAAAGTCCTTTAAACAGCAAGTGATGAATCCTTCCAAGACTGGGTTCTTTCACTTCAAGGCAGTAGATTCCCTTCTGGCCCAGGGTGTGTATAAAAGTGTTGTCCAGGACCTAGAATCTGGACTGAGCATGAGGGCTAAGACTGCCCTGTGCCCTATTCTACTGTAGGTTAACTGGTATCCAGGTCACAAGACAAAGTCCTCTATATTCTTCCCTCTCCTCTCATCAAGGAAAATGGAGTCCTTTCTAGAACTGTAAGCTGTTCTGCCTAGGATTGGGGGAGGGGTGGCACAAGCACTCCCTTGGTTCCCCTAGCTGGTGTCTCAGTAGATCACACGCATCCCAAGTCTACTGGCTTTGAGCCCAGCACTGCACCAGAATTCATCCAGGAATTGCAGTCTGTGTAGCCTAGACTGCCTTTCAACTTTATTTAAGACCACAGAGCACTGTAGCCCATACGTGTGGAACTTGCCAGAATTTAGGTTTTAGCCAGTGGGATGGACAATATACCTTTGGCTAAGGCTGGTCTAAATTCTTCCTCCATAATGTCTGATTTCCATGTGTTGTTTTCCAGTGTGACAGAACAAAACTGAGTTTCAATGCAAAGTCCCACAATCACTGCATTCTCCCTCCTTCGTGTGAACAGATTACCTCTATATGCCACACAGCCACTGCTGGGAAATGGGGGAGGTGTGATATAGGCAATTCTAAACTGTCTTCCCTGCCTTCTTTGGTGCCCCTTTCCTTAATATGATGTTAAAACCAAATACTTTGATTGCTTACCTGAATTTCTGTCCTTATGAAGGTGCTTTTTTGTGTGGATAGTTGTTCAATTTGGTGTTCCTATAGCGAAAACAATCACTGGAAGCTTTTATTCAGCCATCTTTCTCCCTCAAAAGCTCTTGCTTTACTTTACTTTCTCTCATCCTCTCCCTCCCTGTATCTTCTTTCCTCCCTTCCTTCCTCCCTTTTTCTCTTCCTCCCTCCCTACCCCTTTTCTTCCCTTCCATTTTCCTTTTCTTTTTCCCTCCTTCCCTCCCTCCCTCCCTTGCTTCATTCCATCCATCCTTCCTTCCTTCCTACCTTCCTTCCTTCCTTTCTTCCTCCTTCCTTCCTTCCTTCATCTCCGTTTTCTCCACTCACTTTCAGATAATACATCGTTGCTCAGACATGAGACCCCCAGCATTATAGATAGGTTTCTTTACTCTCTTCAGCTATTTGGGAGTTCCTCTACTAGATGTAATCTTTGTGACAGCAGTGATATCATTTTATTCTTTTTGGTATCCTTCATTGAACACATTCCTGACTTATAGAACCTACTCAGTATAAGAATTAGTTAAATAAATAAGAGAATAAATGCTCACCTCTGACCATGTTCCAAAAGCAGCCTTCACAAAAAATAATTGCACTCTTCTATAGTCAAATCAATGTTTGGCTTATCTAAAAATGTATTTAACTTTTATATTACCTTCATTTGAAATTTTTAAAAGTACTTTGTAATATAAACTTGATATTTCCAGTGAACATGGAGTTAACTCTATCTTCTCTAGATGTGCATTAGCTTTTGTGACAATGAAGCCCTATTTCAGTAAATGGCTCTGTCTATTGTGCTAGCTGGCAGCTCTCAGACTTAAATTAATGATACTTTTCAGAGGAAGAGAAATATTTTTCACTGTTATTCAGACACACGCATCACTTGTCTGAATATCTTGAGAATAGTTATAAGTAATGACAATTCCTCACAAAAGTAAAATGAAGCAAGCAATAAGTGGTGAGGGTATTGCTTTTGCAGCAATCTCTGGGTAGATTTCATTACCCTATCGTTGGTAGGCCACCGCAGTTATCAAATAGTTGTATTTAAAACAGCTAAAAATAATGGTAAACAAATTGATAAATCCTCTTTTCTTGAAACCACTTAAATCTCCAAGGGTGGATGAGTGCCAAGTCCCAGGCCGCAGAACTGTAACGGTGGAATAAGCCAGTAAGATTCTTGCCACTGACATACATGTTGGGCTCATGGTTTGGTTTAGATCCCAGGTTTCTAGATTTATGGACACAGCCAATAAGAAATAGAGAATATTCCAAACAGATAGCTGCCATGGAATAAAACACCACCTGCCACAAGTTAGGCAAAAATGCAGGTCTCATTTGTCCTTGAAATACATTAGTATATCACAAAGATAGAAAACATAGCAAACTCACTTGGATTATGGCCCCAAGAGAATTTTAACAGGACCTTCACGATAGTAATATAATTTATTTTTTCCTGAGGCAGAAGGAGTATATTGGAAAAAAAATATCTTTTCTGGCAATGAGAAAAATATTTAAAGATTAAGAATATTATCATTTGCCTTTAGGCCAAAATTTTATTATTGACAATTGCAGGTAAATCCTAATGCTCTACAATTAATTCCCAAAGTCACAAAATAATTGAAAAGAGTTACTTTTATTAATCTTTAATAATTGAGAATTATAACAGGAATGAACAAACTTTGAAGGACAAATATTATGTTTTCTAAAGTTAACTTATGCCTGCTTAGTTCATTGTCTAATTGTAACATATACTATACCATGTACAAGAAATAGCTGAACAAAATCAGTACCATCTGTGCTCAATGTTGAGAAGATTGTCTTTCACCTTTATTTTTAATTGGTTTTGCAACTTCAAAGGATTATTCATAATAAATTTTCATTTTAATGTACTCTTTGAAATTGTGCACCCGTAATACTTCAAAAATTTATGCACAATAAAAATACTTAGCATTTATATGAAGGATTTCATCTTCAAAGTATATTATATACATTAGGAACTCCATTATTTCAACACCCTTCTGAGGAAAATAAATATTGTTATCTTCATCTCACAGATAGAGAAACTAGAAAGAGAGAAGTCATCCATAGGCATAATTAGAAGTGGGCCTTCACTTTTTGTGTGTGGTAGGGTTATAAAATGTTTATATTCTAACATTTGTAAAACAGAGAGCACTAAACCATATTTTGAAAACGTTGTATATCTGAATATTTACACTTGTCCCAAATACATACACATATTCTAAAAATATGGTATGCAGTTTTAAAAATAAGTTATAAATAATTTATCTGTAGCCCAACTTAATTTTTCTCAGTGTCTAAGCAGGTGGTAAACTGTAAAATGGAAAAGAATGCTCTCTACTCTGAGTGGCAAGAGATCTGACTTATATCTAACTTCTTGCACATAACTTCCAAGTTATTAAACATTTTCTGCTTGATAAGTTTTTGTGTAAAACTGAGGATTCTTTATGCTTTGAGAGGTTGCCTATTGATACCAATTTATAATACAATCATTTACTTGAGTAACTTCAACATGCAAGGCACTTTACAACTACTTCCATATTCTGTTGTACTATCATTTAAAGCATGGAGATACTGCTGTTTTCTAATCATGCTTCTTATCAAAATCTGTTGTTTATGTTTATGGTGATACCTAATCTACTATTTGACACAGACATATGAATTTACCTAAGATTTCATGACCTGTTGAAATGTTGTTTTCAAAAACATGGCCTTGGAGCCCAAAGTAACATTAAAATTCAAAAGATAATATTTGCCTTAGGAACAAACTCCAATATAGATATAACTATGCAGATTTAATTAGAGTTCTTTCTGACAGAGAGAACAATACCTGGAGGGTGTGAAGAAAACTGGATTGTTCAGAAGAGAAGCTAAAATGTAATATATTAACACTAGAAACTAAGAGGAGATTTGAAGTTAGCATAGCCTTTAGAATTGTTACAAATCGAGGAAGAAATCTGGGTCTTTGTAGCCCATATCAACTAGTCATAGGATGGAGGATGCTCCTGAGGAAGTAACATAACCTGGGTACATCATTTCCCTTCAGACAGAGAGACACTCCCAGAGAGACAAATCAGCACAAAGTCACCAGAAGACAATTCTAATTACCCTGAAAGTGGATCTGGGGAACATATGACAACTTCCACTAAGATAAATTATTGAGTATCAAGACAAGAAGCAATCATTGCTCTGATTTCCTAGCTCAGGGACTGAATCTGAGCTCCAATGTGACTCTTAGCCCTTCTGTCAATACAGCCATTAAAGTTGGCTTTTAGAAGAAATACTCCTGAAGTGAAGACTGTTGGATACAATGAGTTCTAAATTTCTCTTCAAAGAATCAGTATGTCAGTAAGTTCAGTTCTTTGTCCTCCCTTTTAAAGTTTAACTTCCTCATAGTTTCAGTAAACAACCTTTTCCACCAGTTCTAATCAGTAGTTCACCTCTGTTCTACTCGTCAACTGCTCCGTCCTGACTCACCCTAATCACCTGCTTTAACCTGTGTCACCCCTGGTTACCTGCTCTAATCTGAGTCATCTTTAATTACCTGTTCTGTAAACATCCTTCCCGCCAAACTGCTCACTCCACCACTCTGGCTCATACTGCTGCTCCCTTTAAAAATAGCCAACCAAAATTAGCTTAGACTGTACAGTCCAACTCCAGCCAAGAGGAGAACAACACAGCAGTAGGAGCTACCTGCATCAGGGATAAAAACCCCTTCCCCTCCCCTGTTCTGGTGTATGCTTGCTATTGCTCCATCTGTGAGACACACCCATCTGTAGAGGTAAATTGCTTTGCTGAGAAAGTTTATATTCAAGTGCTACTTCTTTTGTGGCACTAAAAATTTACATATAACAATTGGTGGCCCATGTGGGGAAAAGCTATTCTCTTCTGGGTGGTTTTGGGTCCTTTCTTGTGAGGATATGTTTCCCGCTGCCTCATTGTGGTAGCCACAGGGGTAAGGAATTGAGACCCATCGAGTGTGATAAACAAACCCGGACTCTCAGCAATGTGGGAGAAAAAGGCCTACGAATACTGCAGTGCCTAGAAATGCTATGCACAGACCAAGGGAAAGACACAGCAGGATTCAGTAAAGTATTCTGCTGGTGGTAGGGACCAAGGCAAGAAAAGCCACAGGGTGATGGGGAGTGGTAAAGTATTCCTTGTTGGAACATATCAAGGGAAGAAAAGTTGTAGGAGGTGGGGAGCAGCAAAGTATTCTTTGGTCAGGGTGGCTTGGAGGTTAAAAAGAGGTGAGACATCTCCATTGGGGTGACTGAACCTCACACAAACCTCTGGTAGTAAGGGAAGTGAGAAATTTCTAGTAGGGAAAATTGGGCCTCATCACAAAAGGCAAGAAGTTTCCAGTAAGGGAAATTGAACCTCACCCCAAAACCATCAAGATGGGAAATATCCCAAGTAAGGTAAGAGATAATAAATCTAGCAATAATTTTCCCCAGGCCTAATGTTAAAATATTAAAAATAACAAGAAAACAATATCCTATTCTTTTAAAATCCAAGGCAAATTTAAAACCTGCAATTAATAATTAAAGGTCTTCTCCATGATGGGCTTCTTGAACCCTGTATGTCTCCCCGTAACACTCCAATACTTCCTGTAAAGAAGCCAGGCGGTTCATACTGGTTAGTGCAAGACCTTAGAACTACTGATCAGATAGCCAAACAGGCTACCATTTCTTAGTTGTACAACTGGCCTGCTTTACAGCTAGATAAAACAGGACACATCGAGTTACATGCTAGAATAAGCCAGACCTTATCTGCACTTCTGTCTAGGTCCCAGGGTCTACTAGTAGCACATAATTAAAATCCCAAACTTAGAAGGTTTTCAACAAAAGTAAAGTTTGCTGAAAGTTACAGTGCAACATGTATTATCCTAACTTCCAATCTTGTGGCCTTAGGCAGTCTAGTCCACAGACATAAAGGAAGTTTGCTTTGGAAAGAAAATAGTTATTATCTTTGACAAAAAGAAAACAAGGGGGGTGGAATTTATGTGAAAAAGAATCTTATATGGTAAATTCTTGTCCTAAAGTAAACTAGCTGGTTGTTTAAAGAAAGGGATGTTTACAACAAGTCAGAGAGTTAAGGAATGTCAAAGATTGCCTGTGAAAGTCATAAAAATGTTATAAAAGAGAATTTATGCCAGAAATGTTGTATAATTTAAAAATAATTAGGCCTCCTAAATTTAAACTATTGAAGAAACAGTTTATGTGCAAGATGAGTAAGGAAAGTAAAATATACTTTTGGTAAAAGGATTATAAAGAGGCATAAAAATGTAAATTTTTACCTATATAAAAAAGGTTAAAACTTTGTTTTAAAGGTTTAAGCAAGTTTTGAAATGTTAATTGTAAAGTAAATTATGTGTGTAAACATAATGGCTAAAGTTAAAGGGGTATCATCTAGTTTTTCTGTAAACTGGAAATTAAAAGCACAAGTTTTTCTTAAAGCACTAACCTGTTCTTTCAAAAAAAATTAAGGGTAAAAAACAGTCTATAAAAATCTTACCTTGTGGTCAGACATTAAAATTGGATAATATGTCTACAAGGTTTTATTAAAATTGAGTTTAACATTAACAGCACACTAATATAAAGGTGAAATTTAGTTTATCTAGTATAAAATCATATAGAAAGCACTGTCAAATATAAAATGGTGTTTGGTATTCTTTGGTCTAAAAACTAAAAAAATAGGTACTAAAGAGAATTCAGAAGTAAAATGGATATTGCCAGACCAGAAAAAAAGTGTTATACAAACCTCTTATGAGAGAAATTTTGTTCCAGCTGCATCAAGGGACCCATTGGGGGCCACAGGCTATGTGTGATGCAGTTTTCAGAGTTTATGGGTGTATAGGAATTTATACCCTGGCCACACAATCTACAGATAGTTGCTTAGTTTGTAAGAAAAACAAGCTATAAAAAGATACCTCTTGGGAGAAGGAGTCCAGGCTTAAGACCATTCGAAAGTTGATTACATAGAAATGCCACAAATTAGTCATCTAAAGTATCTATTATTAATAGTAGATCACCTCGCCCATTAGGTAGAAGCTATTCTCTTTACAAGTACAACTGCTAATAATGTAGTCAGGCATTAGTTGAAAATATTATACCCAGGTTTAAATTAGTAAAAAACATTGATTCAGATAATAGGACTAATTTCACTGCACATGTCATTGAGAAATTAGTCCAGGTACTAGATGTAACATGGAAATATTATACTCCCTGGCACTCATCTTCATCAGAGTAAGTAGAAAGGTCTATCACCCTGTTGAGAATTTGAACTGCTCCCCGAAAAGACATAGACCTATCCCCTTATAAGATGCCTCATGCATTGTCTTATCTACATTCTACTACTGATCTTCCTGCATTTGAAACAAAAGATCACTTTCTCAGAAATTATATACTTGCTTTATCTTCCCCTTTCTCTTGCCTCAGAACTAAAAGTATTTTAGCACAGGTGCCACCCCTAGAGTTTCCAGTACACCAATATCAGCCTGAGGACCACTTCCTTGTCAAAAGTTGGAGAGAAGGAAAAGCTCTAACCGGCCTGGGAAGAATGTTACCTAGTGCTCTTAACTATAAAAACTGCAACCCATACAGCAGAAAGAAGATGGACCTATCAAAGTGGAGTCAAGAAAGCGCCACCCCCTTTGGAGTCATGGGCCATAGTACCAGGGAGAAACCCTACCAAACTAAAGCTAAGTAAAGTTTAACCCTCTTTTATTTATTACTCCTTCTTCTTTCCTTGTTCTACTGCTGATCACCTTGTTATTAATGTAACCAGGTCACCTTTTCCTCAGACAATTACATTTGATGCCTGTCTGGCTATATCTGTGGGGATCTCCAAAACCAAAGACAATTGGCCTCCTCTGAAAAATATCTCTGTCCTTCTGAAGTAACTACTAACCTCTGCAACCCTTGCTTCATAGAAACCAAGTCCCCCACATTTCTCAAATTTTGGGAACTAAACAAGGACAAGTTTCCAGGATGGTACTGTCCCTCCTGGGACGATGTCCTATGAACTACCAAGGAACAAGGATGGACTTCCTCAAAGGACTGCACCTCTTTAAAGCCACACCTCCATTTCATCAAACAAAGCATTCTCTGTATTTGTCAACAGTGCCAATGCAATCCAGTACAGCTCTCTATTCTTACCTCTACCTCTACTGATCCTGATCCCACTTTAGGTCACTTCTATGGCACAGAAGCCAATTTGGCCAACACAGACCTCATAGGGTCTTTTGAAATTCATTTTATTAATCCCTAATCCTCTTCACTCCCTTCCCCTTCTTCTCCTTTTTGACCTTCTCCTGATCAAACTGTCACCCCTTCTATATACAATGATAGGACATAGACGTTGCAGAAGTAAATGATTTAAAACAAACTTTAGCAATAGAGAGAGGATACGAAGATGCAAATGCCTGGTTGGAATAAATCAAATATTCTGTCCACATTAAACAAAAACAATTGATACCTGTGTGCATCGCAGGCCAGAGGCCCACATTATCCCCTTTCCACTAGGACGGTCCTCCAGTTTACCATGCATGGGATATATAGTAGCTCTTTTACAGGATCCTACAGCCTGGGGTAACAAGTCACGTCAAGCTCCCTCTCTGCTATATCCTAAAGTTCAACACCCTGCGGGTCAGCCCCCGAGGGCCATCCAGCTTCTGTCTCCTGACACTAAGTTCACTTCATGTCTCTCATGACAAGGAGGAAGCAGTGTTCCTTGGAGACCTAAAGAGATGCAGTGAGCTTAAGACTTTTCTAGAACTAACCAGTCAGTCAGCCCTTGTTCATCCCCAAGTAGACATATGGTGGTAATATGGTGGACCTTTACTGAACAGTCTGCCAAGGAACTGGAGTGGCATTTGTGCTCTAGTCCAATTGGCTATGCTTTTCATCTTGGCATGTCATTCACCAGAGGAAGAAAATATACAACATTGTGAAGTAAGAGAAGTCCCTCATGGGTCTTCCGGCTCTCACCTCTATTTAGATGCAACTGGAGTCCAAAAAGGAGTACCAGATAATTTTAAGCCCGAGATCAAATAGCTGCAGATTTGAGTCAATATGTTAGTGGGTGACAATTAATAAGAACATAGATTGGATAAATTACATTTATCACAACCAACAGCAGTTTATTATCTACACTAGAGATTCTGTTAAAGGAATAGCTGAACAATTAGGGGCTACTAGCCCGATGGCTTGAGAAAATAGAATAGCTTTAGACATATTAACAGAAAAGGAGAAGTTTACATCATGATTAAAATTCAATGTTGTACCTTCATCCCAAACAATACTGCCCCTGATAGAAGTATAACAAAGGCATTGCAAAGTCTAAGGGCTCTGTCCAATGAGTTAGCCAAAAACTCAGGGATAAATGATCCCTTCACAGGGTGGATAGAAAAATGATTCAGTAAATAAAAAGAAATCATAGCCTCAATTCTTACCTCTCTTGAAGGTGTAGTGGGTGTACTCATTCTTGTCAGGTGTTGAGTCATACCATGCATCCGTCGGCTGATGCAAAGACTCATAAAAGCAGCACTTACCAAAACCTACCTTAACTCTCCTCCATCTTATTCAAAGGAGCTTCTTCTTTTAGAAAATCAGCAGAACAACTAAGCTGAGATATGTTAAGGAAGTTTGAAGAGAAAGAGCTGTAAAAAAATTCAAGAGGAGGGAGTTGTCAGGTGCAATTTGATTTCAAAGAATCAGTGTGTCAGTATTTCAGTTCTTTGTCCTCCATTTTAAAGTTTAACTTTCTCATAGTTTCAGTAAACAAACTTTTACATCAGTTCTAATCAGTAGTTCACATCTGTTCCCCTGGTCATCTGCTCTGTCCTGACTCACACTAATCACCTGTTTTGACCTGAATCACCCTGGTTACTTGCTCTGACCTAAGTCACCCTTAGTTACTTGTTCTGTAACAGTCCTTTCCACCAAACTACTCACCCTGCCACTCTGGCTCATACTCCTGCTCAATTTAAAATAGCCAATTAGAATTAGCTCAGACTGTATGGTCCAACCTTAGCCAACAGGGGAACAACACAGCAGTAGGGGCTACCTGCATCAGGGATAACAGCCCCTTCCCCGCCCCTGTTATGGTGTGTGCTCACCATTGTTCCAAATGTGAGATGCACTCTTCTATAGAAGTATATTACCTTGCTGATAAAACTTATATTCAAGTGCTACTTCTTTTGTAGCACTGAACATTTACATATAACAAAGATGAAGTGTGAAAAGACTAGGAGGATGGGCACCCAAAATATATACAGCATAGGAAGAAACATTCTTCTATGCGAAATTGTAATTTAATCCTTCTCCTCAACACACTAATAAGATAAAGTCAACATGCTAGGCAAAGCAGCCAAAGGAACTAGGATCAAGATTTTTGGCCCTAATGACTGAAGCTAGAATACATTGTTTAGAAAAGGTTGCTTTGAGCAAAAAATTCCCATAAATACACAGCTGAGATAAACATAATGACTATTTGGTGTTAAACACGGAAAAAGATTTACAAAAAAATAAAGTCCTGGGGAGAGAAGCACAAATTCAGGCACTGAAGATAGTTTAAAATGAACTAGAACAAGTTGGAACAGAAAAGAGGATGACCTTTGAAAATTTTCCTTAACTCTTCTTGAGTATGTTTAGCCTACCCTTTTTGAACATTATACTGTAGGTTGTGATATAAAGTTAGAATAGAAAATTATGAATGGATACTTTTTTAAGAAAAGCCATTTCCTTTATCTTCTGACTAGAAGAAGCCTCTTACTTGCTAAGTACTCAGTAACCTTTAAGCTTCACCCAGTGCTATAGTTCACATATCTGTCCCTTCTAAATTTCATGATGAAATTTGATCCCCGTTGTAGTGGTGCTGGAAAATTAATCCTAACTGGGAGTGTTTGGTTTACAGAGATGGATTGCACAGGAACACATTAACAAACGCTGGAGGACAGTGAGTAAGTACTCACTGTATTAGTTCCCCGGCAAGAAAAGACAGTTAGAAATAAAAGATCCTGTGACTCCCCACTCCCCACCTGCCCCAACCTCCACCTCCATCACCACCCTTATTTCCTTTCTAGCCATGTGAAACCATGAGCCAAATAAAACTTTTTCATCAAGGTTTTTATTTTTCTTTTTAAAATTATATTTTATCTCCTTTAATCTCAAGCTGTTGAAGTTGCCCACAAGAATAACCACAAATTATGACCAATACTCAGATCAGGGTACTTTACAGGAGTTCCTGTAGATCAGGGAGATACCATTGTTGTATCTTGATTAGCAGGTAAATATATATTATATAAAAAATATATATATAATATTTTACTTAAAGTACAATAAAATATACATATATAATTGTACTTTAGGCTCTGGAGTACATGTGTAGATCATGCAGGACTATTGCACAGGTACATATACGGCAAGGTGGTTTGCTGCCTCTAACCCCTGTCACCTACATCTGGCATTTCTTCTCATGTTATCCTTCCCCAACATCCCAAACCCCATGTTATCCCTCCCCAACATACCCACCCCCCAATGTCCCTCCCATACCCCCCTAAAGGACCCCATTGTGTGATGCTCCCCTTTCTGTGTCCATGTGTTCTCATTGTTCAATACCCGCCTATGAGTGAGAACATGAGGTGTTTGTTTTTCCGTTCTTGTGTCAATTTGCTGAGAACGATGGTTTCCAGATTCATCCATGTCCCTACAAAGAACACAAACATTGTTTTTTATGGCTGCATAGGATTCCAAGGTGTATATGTAAATATTTTCTTTCTCCAGTCTATCATTGATGGGCATTTGAGTTGGTTCCAGGTTGTTGCTATTGTAAACAGTGCCACACTGAACATATGTGTGCATGGATCTTTATAATAGAATGATTTATAATCCTTTGAATATATACCCATTAACAAGAGTGCTGGGTCACATGGAATTTCTATTTCTAGATCCTTGAGGAATCACCACACTGTCTTCTACAATGGTTGAATTATTGTACACTCACACCAACAGTATAAAAGTGTTTCTACTTCTCTATATCCTCTCCAGTATATGTTGTCTCCTGACTTTTTAATGATAGCCATTCTAACTGGCATGGGATGGTATGTCGATGTGGTTTTGATTTGCATTTCTCTAATGACCAGTGATGATGAGCATTTTTTCATATGTTTGTTGGCCACATGAATGTCTTCTTTTGAAAAGTATCTGTTCATATCTTTTGCTCACTTTTGAATGGGTTTGTTTGTTTCCCTTGTAAATCTGCTGTAGTTCTTTGTAGATTCTGGGTATTAGCTCTTTGTCAGATGCATAGCTTGCAAACATTTTTCCCATTCTGTTGGTTACTGATGAACTCAAATGACTGTTTCATTTGCTGTGCAGAAGCTCTTAAGTTTAATTAGATCCCATTTGTCTATTTTGGCTTTTGTTACCATTGCTTTTGGTGTTTTAGTCATGAAGTCCTTGCCTAAGCCTGTGTCCTGAATGGTTTTGCCTAGGTTCTCTTCTAACGTTTTTATGGTGCTGTTTTATGTCTAAATGTTTAGTCCAGCTGGAGTTAATGTTAGTGTAAGGTGCAAGGAAGGGGTCCAGCTTTAGCTTTCTGCACATGGCTAGCCAGTTTTCCCAACACCATTTATTAAACAGGGAATCCTTTCTCCATTGCTTCTTTTTGTACAGTTTGTCAAAGATCAGATTGTTGTAGATGCGTGGCTTTACTTCTGAGGCCTCTGTTCTATTCCATTGGTCTATATCTCTGTTTTGGTACCAGTACCATGCTGTTTTGATTACAGTTGCCCTTGTAGTATAGTTTAAAGTCAGGTAGCATGATGCTGCCACCTTCGTTCTTTTTGCTTAGGACTGTCTTGGCTATGTGGGCTCTCTTTTGGTTCCATATGAAGGTTAAAGTGTTTTTTCCCAGTTCTGTGAAGGTGGTCAATGGTAGCTCAATGGGAATAGAAATGAATCTATAAATTAGTTTGGGCAGCATGGTCATTTT
Source organism: Cacajao melanocephalus (assembly GCA_963573385.1). Classification (NCBI taxonomy): domain Eukaryota; kingdom Metazoa; phylum Chordata; class Mammalia; order Primates; family Pitheciidae; genus Cacajao; species Cacajao melanocephalus. The sequence goes on from CAUYLG010068046.1 coordinate 28,172, forward strand.
CATGATGTTGTTTCTTCCTAACCCATGAGCATGGACTGTTTTTCCATCTGTTTGTGTCCTCTCTTATTTCCTTCTTTAGTGGTTTGTAGTTCTCCTTGAGAGGTTTTTGCACCCTTTGTTAGTTGTATTCCTAGGTATTTTATTTTCTTTGTAGCAATTGTGAATTTGAGTTCACTCATGATTTGGCTCTCTTTAGGTCTGTTATTGGCATATAGAAATGCTTGTGATTTCTGCACATTGATTTTGTATCCTGAGACTTTGCTGAAGTTGCTTATCAGTTTAAGGAGATTTTGAGCTGAGATGATGGGGTCTTCTAAATATACAATCATAATGCCTGCAAATAGAGACAATTTGACTTCTTCTTTTCATAATCAAATAATCTTTATTTCTTTTTCTTGCTTGATTACTCTGGCTAGAACTTCCAATGCTATATTTAATAGGAATGGTGAGAGAGAGCATCCTTGTCTAGTCCCTGTTTTCAAAGGAAATGCTTCCAGTTTTTGCTCGTTCAGTATGATACTGGCTGTGGGTTTGTCATAAGGAGCTTTTATTATTCTGAGATACGTTCCATCAATACATAGTTTACTGAGAATTTTTAGCATAAAAGCCTGTTGGATTTTGTCAAAGGCCTTCTCTGCATCTATTGAGATGATCATGTGGTTTTTGTCTTTGGTTCTGTTTATGTGATGGATTTTGTTTATAGATTTGCATATGATGAATCAGCCCACATCCCGGGATGAAGCCTACTTGATCATGACAGATAAGCTTTTTGATTTGCTGTTGCATTTGGTTTGCCGGTATTTTATTGAAGATTTTTGTGTCGATCATCATGGATATTGGCCTGAAGTTTTCTTTTTTAGTTGAGCCTCTGCCAGGTTTTGGTATCAGGATGATGCTGGTCTCATAAAATGAGTTAGAGAGGATTCCCTCTTTTTGTATTGTTTGAAATAGTTTCAGAAGGAATGGTATCAGCTCCTCTTTGTACGTCTGGTATAATTCAGCTGTAAACCCGTCTGGACCTGGACTTCTTTTGGTTGGTAGGCTATTAATTCCTGCTTCTACTTCAGACCTTGTTATTGGACTATTCAGGGATTCAACTTCTTCCTGGTTTAGTCTTGGGAGGGTGTAAGTGTCCAGGAATTTATCCATTTCTTCCTGGTTTGCTGGTTTATGTGCATAGGGTTGTTTGTAGTAATCTCTGATGGTGGTTTGCATTTCTGTGGCTTTGATGGTGATATCCCCTTTAAAATTTTTTATTGCTTTTATTCGACTCTCTCTTTTCTTTCTTATTAGTCTATTTTGTTGATTTTTTCAGAAAACCAGCTCCTGGATTTATTGATTTTTTGAAGAGTTTTTTTTTTTGTGTCCCTATCTCCTTCAGTTCTGCTCTGATCTTAGTTATGTCATGCCGTGTCTTCTGCTAGCTTTTGAATGTTTTTGTCTGTTTGCTTTTGTCTGCTAGCTTTTGAATGTTGTCTGTCCCTTGTCTTCCTGCAGAGGTGCTGCTGGGCTGCCAGGGACTCAGAAGAGCTGCTGTGTTTGTTTCCTGTTTCTTTCGTTTACACAGGAAGTTTAGAACCCACTCTACAATGGCAGCTGCCCTTCACCCCACCAAGCTTGATTGTTCCAGGTTGAGCTTGAACTGATGTGCTGGCTCCTCTAGCTCTTTCAATTTTGATGATAGAGTGTCGATTTTAGATCTTTCCTTGCTTCTCATGTGGGCACTTACTGCTATAAATTCCCTCTAGACACTGCTTTAAATGTGTCCCAGCAATTCTGATACATTGTGTCTGTTCTCATTGGTTCTGAAGAACATGTTTATTTCTGACATCATTCCATTGTTTATCCAGTTGACATTCAGGAGCAAGTTGTTCAGTTTCCAGGTTTATTCTGAGTTCTAATTTGATTGCCCTGTGGTCTGATAAACTGTTTGTTATGATTTCCATTCTTTTGCATTTGCTGAGGAGTTATTTACTTCCAATTATGTAGTCAATTTTAGAGTAACTGCAATGTGGTGCTACAAAGAATGTATATTCTGTGGATTTGCGGTGGAGAGTTCTGCAGGTGTCTATTAGGTTCACTTGGTCAAGGTATGCGTTCAAATCCTGGATATCTTTGTTGATTTCTGTCTCGATGATCTGTCTAATATTGACAGAGGAGTGTTAAAGTCTCCCACTATTATTGTGTGGGAGTCTAAGTCTCTTTGTAGGTGATTAAGAACTTGCTTTATGTATCTGGGTGCTCGCGTATTGGGTGCATATATATTTAGGATCGTTAGCTCTTCTTGTTGCATTGATCCTTTTACCATTATGTAATTCCCTTCTTTTTCTCTTTTGATCTTTGTTGGCTTGAAGTCCGTTTAACAAGACTAGGATTGCAACCCCTGC
>CAUYLG010068049.1:0-31235 GCA_963573385.1 Cacajao melanocephalus
TTTGATTTGCATTTCTCTAATGATTAGTGATGATGAGCTTGTTTTTATATGTTTGTTGGCCACATATATGTCTTCTTTTGAGAAGTATCTGTTCATATTCTTCGCCCACTTTTTGATGGGGTTGAAAAGGTTTATAAATCATTCCGCTATAAAGGCACATGCACACGTATGTTTATTGCACCACTATTTACAACAGCAAAGACTTGGAACCAACCCAACTGCCCATCAATGATAGACTGGATAAAAAGAAATGTGGCATATATACACCATGGAATACTATGCAGCCATAAAAAAGAATAAGTTCAGGCCCTTTTCAGGGACATAAATGAAACTGGAAAATATCATCCTCAGCAAACTAACACAGGAACAGACAACCAAACACCGAATATTTTCAGTCATAATTGGGAGTTGAAAAATGAGAACACATGGACACAGGTAGGGAACATCACATACTGGGGCCTGTAGCGGGAGGGGGGCAAGGGGAGGGAGAGCATTAGGACAAATACCTAATGCATGCAGGCCTTAAAGCCTAGATGACAGATTGATAGGTGCAGCAAACCACCAGGCACATGTATATCTATGTAACAAACCTACGTGTTCTGCACATGTATCCCAGAACTTACAGTAAAACAAACAAACAAAAAATTAACAAAACAAGAAAAAAAAAAGTGGAAAAAGAGACCAAAAAAGCCACTTCATAGAGGAGGGTATCCCACTCACCAATATGTGCAATGTGATGTTGCTTAACTTCACTAGTTAACTAGGAAGTACGTATTGAAATCATAAAGCAATAGTCCTAAAACACACAGTATGCAAATGAAACAAAGGGGAAAAAAAACCCACTTACCAGAAAAGATGTAGAACAATTGGGGTGCTCACATGTTGCTAGAGGGGGTACAATTTGATACATCCACTTTGAGAAATTGTCAAATATTATCTACCAAAGCTGAATATAAGCATGCTCTATGTGACAGGAATTCCAGCCTTAGTTATATATCCCACAGAATTCCAGCTTGTGTTAATCAAAAGACATACTAGGATGTTCCTGCAAAACTATTTTTTATTGCCAAAAATTGCAAAAAACCTTGAGTATCCGTATCAACATTGTTGAAAAGTATTATCACAAATATGATATTGAGCTGAAGAATCCAGAGAATTCTGACTGCAAACATACTGTATGATGTCATTATTACAAATTTTAAAAAGAAGCAAAAGATGCAAACTTAAACTTATGATGTTATACATGAGGATGGTGGCTGCCATTTTGAGAGGGGTGAGAAATGATTGGAGAGAGTCACGTGGGGCTTCCAGTGTTTGATCACAGTTCCTTTCTAGATGTCAATGGTGACTGCTCAGACGTTAAATATGTGACAACCCATCGTGCTATCTGCTTGTGGTTGACACAATTATGTACACGTGTTCTACATAAATTAAATTTCGATTAAGCTTTTAAACAAAAGAAAATCCTCAATTGATATTTTAAATATTGTTGTGAAATAATAAAGTAAATTTAACAGCACAAATAAAGTATAAATCGTTATTAGAACTTAATTTCAGGAAATACCTTTTAAAACCTTCAACTACAGAAAAAAACAAAACATTAACTAATATGATATATAAGAATACAAAATTACCAAAAGAAGTCAAACCATGGAGCAATTCTATTTTATAAGGCAGGGCAAGAGTTGATCCCCTCGTAATACTAAGAAGTATTAGAACTCCTTAAATCAAATTACTGTAATTATATCAGAGAAAATAATTACGTTATAAAATGTGCAGTTCATAAACGTAAGGCAATAGAACTGTAAACAAATGTATGATCTCCACTACACGAATGATGTAAGTCCGGGCGTGGTGGCTCATGCCTGTAATCCCAGCACTTTGGGAGGTTGAGGTGGGCAGATCACCTGAGGTCAAGAGTTCGTGACCAGCCTGGCCAACATAGTGAAATCCTGTCTATACAAAAATACAAAAATTCGCCAGGCATGGTGGCAAATGTCTATAATCCCAGCAACTCAGGAGGCTGAGGCAGGAGAATCACTTGAACCCAGGAGGTGGAGGTTACAGTGAGCCAAGACTGCGCCACTGCACTCTAGACTAGGCAACATAGCAAGACTTCATCTAAAAAAAAGAATAATGTAACATTTTAAGCAATAAATTTCTAAGCTTTTTAATCTAATTGCCATTGTTTTGAACATATGTGTATGTGAACAAATATGCATGTGTGTGTGCACATGCATGCAAATGTGTCTATCCAAATACGTGTGTATATATGTGTATACATGTATGTGTATGTGCATACACATATATAATAGTAAGAAAGCGGAATATCTCACAGTGCTGATGAGTATATAAATAGTTGTAATTCCCTTAAAGCAAAAATAGTGATATTAAGTCAATAAATTTGCTAAATTATATATTCTTTAAGCCAAAATTTTACTTATGGGAGTGAGTCCTAAGGAAAAAGCAAAGAAAAAAATGCAAAAAAATGTAGCTACCAAGATATTCTTTTCAATATGATATTCTTAGAAATTATTAACCTTTCAAAAATATGAGATTGGTGAAATTGTTAAATAGTCCTATATTCTGGAGTATTTGACAGCTATTAAAATAATTGTATGAAAAATCATTAATAAAATAAAGATTTAAAGAGAATAATTGTTTAAAATTATGGTAATATATTTCTAGTAATAAAAGCATAGTAATAGATTCAGGTACATATAATTATGGCTATACATAAAATATTAGCAATTTAGGGGGTTTGTAGAATTATGGATTTTTATGTGCTTTAAATTTTTGTAGTGAATATGACTTACTTTTACATTTAGAAAAGTGAACAAAATAATAAATATAGCATTTATTGCAAATATAAGACATTGATATATTAAAATACCAAATGTAACATATCTTAATATTCCTCATGTTTAAAATTCTTTCAATTTGTATGGAATAAAGGATGAGAAACAAAAAGTTGTAAATAGAAAATGTGAAAATACTTCCGTGAATAATAAAATGTGCCTTCAGAAAGCAATTAAAAAGAACTTTGGATTATAAAATGTATTTGAAATAAACATAATAAATTATGACAAAGTTGCGTGATATAAGCATTCCCACATTGGTGGGAAAAAAACAGCTAAATATACAATATTTTTTAAAATCATCAACATATTTCAAGATCCATAAAGATATTTTTTCATATTGATCTGATAGCTTCACTTTTAAGAATTCTTTCTAATGATTAAAAATGCCAAATGAATTGATATGCAGCTATTTCTTGCTGTAGTACTTTAAATAGCACAAGTAATTTAAGCCCAAATTTGTTTCTGAGTTGTAATTATTAAATGCTCAATAAATAAATTCAGCCCCCTTTAATAAACCTGGAGAAAATATTTTAATGTGATTTTTCTCCATGCTATGTGATGATACAAGAAAAAAACATATTGTTTATAAATTACTCAAAGTAAGTAAAAATTTTAAAAATCTCAGTTATGCAAACACCACACATGCACACACAGAAGAAGAAAATAAAAATTTTGTTAATTCTCATGTGGAACATAAGTATATTTTTCCTATGGTTTTATCAATTGTTTTATTTATTAAAAATCCCCATTACTTTAAAAATTCAATAATTTGATACACAAACACATTTTCAAGTTTAAAAAATACACCTAGTAAGTATTTTTCTTTAAACTGCATGCTATTGGCCAGGCACAGTAGCTTGTGCCTGTAATCCCAGCACTTTGGGAGGCCAAGATGGGTGGATCACTTGAGATTAGGATCTTGAGACCAGCCTGGGCAACATGACGAAACCCCATGTCTACTAAAAATACAAAAACATTAACTGGGCTTGATGGTGCCCACCTGTGGTCCCAGCTACTCAGGAGGCTCAGGCATGAAAATTGCTTGAACCTGGCAGTGAGCAGAGATTGCACTCCAGCCTGGTTGACAGAGCAAGACTCTGTCTCAAGAAAAGTAAAATAAAATAAATAAAATGTATACTATTTACTCACTTTGAAAGAGTACTGAAACACAACCTGCATAATTAGACACATAAGATGTTTGGCATGTTTCCTCAATGTTGAAATGGAATGAGATGATTGAAAGTAGACATTATGCTTATGAAGAGTAACTTTCTTAGTAGACATGTCCTTTAAAAATATATGAAGAAATTATACATTGATATAGCAATACCCTAAGAATTATTGAACATCTACTAACTTAATTAAAACATAATGTTCTTTTGGTACTATGCACCATTTCCTCTGGACTGCTAATATTTCGGCTCTTGATTCTAGTTGATGAACTATAAAAACACTTATTTTTAGAGTGGAGATTCCCTTTTGGTTGAATCTGGATGTGTTTGTAATGAATGATATGTAGTTACAACAGTGATAAAATTTGTAATGCTAACGTTTTTAATGAAACAATCTGAACTTAAGAATTTAAAAGCACATTAAATTTGGAATATCAACATCTTCAAACAATTCATACTTGAATATGAAGTTATTTTATGTTGCTGATTTGGTCATTGACTCATGAACTTTGTATAATTTTGCCCTCATTGAACATAGCAAGAAAAGAGATGTCAAACAAAACTAAATGTGCCTTAACAGATACTTCTAATTTCAAGACATTTGTTATCAACGCACATGCTTAAAAAATATATTCTGTAATGATACAATGTAAGGGCATGGATTGCAGCTTTTGGAAAAGAGTCAAAAATGCAATTTGAATATGCTCTCAAAATTAAAATTCTTGAGTGCATTTGAAAAAAATAACAACACCTACTTCTAATATTTTGGAATCACTCTTTGCTGCATGATATTTTTGCAGCATTTCCAACCACGAGAAAAGTAATCAAATTTAAAGTTATCTTGCTCAGCTGGACCGGTTCGTTGCAAGAACACATTCAGCATTTTCTCAGAGTAGAACTGATCTTGTTCGTAAGCAGAACTATACCTTACGGTAAAACTAAAACAAAACAAAACAAAACAAAACACAATTTCATCCAGAGGAGACAAGAATGCTAACTTTCTTGTCTTTAACTATTTATACATTCGACGACTAAGAGACATAAACCATCTCTCATGGAAACACTTGCAAAAATGATGTTTTCTTTCCTGTATACATAGGCTTAGCCTGTTCCATGGTACGGAAGACTGAAAAAGCCTTCATTTTATTTGCTTTTTGAATATTAGAATGATTAAGATATGGGTTATTTGGAACTCTGTTGTTTAACTTCCAATTATTTGAGTATTTTCCAGATATATTTTCTGTTACTAGTGTAACTTCATTGTGTTTGGAAAAAAATATTATATAGGAAATATTCTGTAGGAATACACAACTTTACAATTTTAAAAATTTTACTTTTTTATGTTGAGATCGATCTCGGTTAATGTTCATGAAAAGAATATGTATCCTACTGTTGTTGAGCAGTGTTAGTTGACAGTGTTATTCACATATTTATCAAGTTGTTTTGCTGATTACGAGAAAGAGGTGTTGAAATCTCTGACTTTATGGATTTGTCTACTTAGTTTTTCAGTTCTGTAATTTTTTATTTCATGTATTTTGAAATATAAGCTCTGTTGTTATATTTTACACATTTAAGATTGTTAGCCTTTGTTGATAAATTAGTCCTTTTATCATGATGTGTATTTACCATCGTTGGTGTATTTCATGTTCTGAAGTCCACCCACTTCACCTTTCTTTTGGTTAGTGTTAGCATAATCTTTTAAATGATATGGCTTTTAAGACTTTTAATACTTTAGAGAAGATGTCTTATAATTGCATATAGTTTGGTCTTGTTTTTATATTATACTCAATATAAAAAAATCTATAATTTAATGGGTGAGCTTATACCATTTATATTTAAAATAATTATTGATATGTTTGCATTTAAATTTACCATCTTTCTGCTTTATTTATTTATTATCTATTCTTTCCTTTTCTCTTTTTCTGCCTACTTTTGGATTGATATTTTTATGATTCAATTGTTTCTCTGCTATAGCTTATTAGCTAGAAATCTCTTTTTCATTTTTGTTGTCTTATCCTAGGGCTTACAATATAAATCTTTAATTTATCACCATCCAACTTCAAAATACTTATACCATATGTATAAGAACTTCTTAATAGTTCCCATTCAATTACTCCCTCCCAAACTTTGTGCCAGCACTGTCATATGTGTTAAAATATATCTTATAAACTACTCAAGACATTGTAACTATTCTTTATTAAATGTTAATTATCTTTTAAATAAGTGAAAAATAAAAAAACAGTGCACCTTAAAATTACATTTCTGCTTGCCATTTGAAACTATTCATTCCTTTGTGTAAATCTAATTTTTTATGTCTGGTATTGTTTCTTGTAACTAAGAACAATTCCTTTAGTACTTAAGTTCAGATCACCAGGCAATGAATATTCTTAGATTTTTTTCAAGGAAAATATATTATTCTACCTTCATTTTTGAAAAATATTTTCATGGAATCTAGAATTCTAGAGTTTCGGATTTCTTTTTCTGTATTGTCAAAAGGCTGCTCTGCTATTTTTGTTTTACATAATTTTTTATTAGGAGTATGATGTATTCCTTATCTTTATTCTATAGATAATGTGTTTTCTTTATCTGTCTTCAAATATTTCTTTTTATCTTTGCATTGTAGCTCTTTGAATATTACATATTTAGGCTTTTTACCCCCTTTGGATTCTCTGAAATTATTGGATCTGTGATTTGATTTCTTCATTATTTCTGAAAATTCTCAATTATTTTCTCTGCTGTGGCTTCCCGCTCTCTTCCTTCTGGTCCTCCAAATATAGTGTCCCATTTTTTATCATCCACTACTCTTAAGAGCATCTTTTAAAAAAAAAAATCTTGTTTTTCTTTTTGGGTTTCACTTTGGATAATTTCTATTGTCTAATTTTTAATTTTACCTATTTTCTCTCAGCTCTTTTGTGTCTACTGATAATGTCATAAAAGGACTTCTTCTGACACTATTTTTACTTATAGTATTTCCTTTATATGAGTTTTATATTTTTGAATATCTGCTCCAATTCCCCATTTAAATGAGTATTTGCTGATGTTTTTACTAGGTATTTACTTCTGGGTGATCCCTGACTCTGGTTGTGTGCATTACCTTTTTTTCTTGATAATGGAATGCTTTTGATTGCTTGTCTTTTTTTTTTTTTAATCATGTTTGACTCTGAATGCCAGGCATCATGCTGATAGAAGAAAGATGCACACAGTATTTTACTTGGAAATGGGCACATTGTTCTTCTGTTCAAAACAGTGTGTGTGTGTGTGTGTGTGTGTGTATAGGTGTGTGTTTGATCGGTTTTTGAGATGGGTTTAGGATCTGTTAGTAGAGTGAGGGCTTTGGGCCCAGAGGAGTTTTTGCCATTTTTTTGCAATTTCACTTTTCATTTTTCTTATATGCTTATGACAAAAAAGGCACTCCAGTCTTTCCCTGATTCCAGAAGTAGACTGGTTGTTACTTTTTTTTTAATTTGTACTTTAAGTTCTGGGGTACATGTGCAGAACATGCAGGTTTGTTACATAGACATACACAACAAAAGCCGAAATAGACAAATGGGATCTAATTAAACTAAAGAGCTTCTGCACAGCAAAAGAAACTATCACCAGAGTGAACTGGCAACTTTTTTTTAAATTAAATAAACTTTATTTTTCAGAGAAGTTTTAGGTATACAAAAAATTGAACAGAAAGCATAGAGAGTTCCCATATACCCTAATGAGTGTGTGCACATAAACACACATTTCACGTACACACACTACAAATACACACAGTTCCTCTATTAATAGAATCAGTTCAGTCTATTGTTAGAATGGATGGACAAATATTGATACATTAGTTCATTCTCTGGTACTTTCTGTGAATTTTGACAAATGTATAATGACAGATCTCTGGCACTACAGGATGGTGACAGTTGTCCTGTCCTAAGAATCCTCTATGCTTCTGGTAGTCGTCCCTCCCTCCCTTCCTCCAGATGCTTGGCAACTGCTGACATTTTTACTGTCTCCATAGTTTTGCCTTTTCTAGAATGTCATATATTTGGAATCAAATATATAGCCTTTTCACATTTGCTTCTTTTGCTTAGCAATAGGCTTTTAAGATTCTTCCATGTCTTTTCATAGTTTAGTAGCTGATTTCTTTTCATTGCTGGTACTTCTACCTTGTATGGACATCCCACAGTTTATTCATCCATTCACCTATTGAAGCGAATCTTGATTGCTCAAACAGACTTTATAATTCTCAAGCTCCTCCACACCGAGTCTGCAGAAATTCATGAATTGCAGTCTAAGTGTTCTGACAGGTGCCGGTAGTTTGCTTCTGCTCACAAACTTCTGTTCCTGGTAAGTACGGCTCTCTGTTCACCTCTTTCCCCAATATTGCAGGCAGATGTTTGTCCTGTGATCTCAGTTCTCTGATGGATATGAGAGTTGATTATTTTCTCCTTGTTCAGCTTTTTGCTTTTCTTGTTGTGAGAATGGGAGTGACAATCTCCAAATTCTTTACATGTCAGACTGGAAATGATACAACTGCTGCTGACTCAGTCACTGCTTGATAGCCTCATAGTGAAAGGCTGGGGGATTCTGGATTGTCTTAGCCCACCTGCAGGTTTTGTTATTTTTTTTGTGCTTGCTCCTTGAAGGTAAGGCTCCTTCATCATTTCTCCCCCTCTTCTCTGTGGTAAACAAACATTGCCAAGTATTCGGGGCTGGTCTTTTGTGGAAGAGCGTTTCCTGCTTCTCCCTTAACTGGTATGAAACCTCTAATAGCACTGGTATAGGTGCTGGGTCACAGAAGTATTTCTGTTCCTTCTATAAGGGTGGAAAGATTTTTATTTTGCCATTTCCCATCAATGATGGATCTTCACAAGGCAAAGTTTGTCCCTTCTCTGCTCTGAGCTTAATTTGTTTGTTTGCTGTATATGAGATAGGGAAGCCGGAATAAGGATGGTGTCATACATTTCCTACAATGGTGACCGATTCTTGCAGTCCTACAATGGTGACTGATCCTTGCAGAAGACTCTGTCTGGACCCCAGCTCCACCCCTATTCTTCTTGTGAGCATCCAGTAGAGGACCAATGGAAAAGAGCCTGTGAGTGCCCATTAGCTCCCTTTGTGTCCGGGTTCCCTGGAGTTTCTTCACTGTCATGCCAGAAAACAGTCTTCAGCAACTCTAAAATGTCAGCTGCTTTCTTTCACCCACATATAAGGCAACCATTCTTCACTCTTGCAGCGTGTGGCCAGTTTTTCACTCTGCGATCCTGCCTCTCCTTGGATTTTAGGCTACTTGACTGCCCTGTAACCTCAGCTGTCTGCCAGCTTCAGAGTACGTTATGATTTGCAGAATATCCAGCTACTAAAAAGTTGCTAATGTTGTAGCTGTTCTTTCCAGCGTCCTAGGCAGAAGTGGAATCAGGGGTTGTTTTTTATCATCTAAACTGGGTTTTAATTATGGCAGCCTCACCAGCATGATATGTTCAGTAACCTCTCCAGGGTATACGTATTCCAACAATATGATGAGGGTGATAAATGTATTTTATTTCTTTATCTGAATGACAAAATGTTGAGAAACAAAGGTATGGTATAACTTACAAAAATAACTACCGTTTGGTATTAGTCTAAGAAGTTGAGAGAAATTCATGGTAAAGGATAATAAGGTGAAGAATGTCATAAGGCCTTATATAATTGGTATAGATGGAAGAGTGAAGAAAGTATGTCCTCAAGAGAAGAACAAACCATTTTCGCAGGAAACGAACACAGAAATTTGAAGGGAAATTACTCCCCTGAGTCCTTATAAAAGAGGCACAGTGTGACATAGTAGATAACAACCAAAACAGCATCCCTAAAATAAACATGCGTTTTATGGTGTTATGTGTTTCTTACGTGTTCTTCTACGGAAGTCGGCATGGCGCCAAACCCCAAATGAGTAAAAGTACTAAATCAAAAAAGCAGAAAGACCTACAAAAACAAACAGACAAATCCACATATGCATTATCTCTCTTGAGTTTTGAATGAGGTCTAGAATGTGGACAGGTAAGGCAGATGTATGGACTATACGCCCTTCAAGCAACCCTCTAACCCTCTATTGATATTAGTTTCATAACTGAGATATTAGCTAATGTTGAGGAGAGGTATGTATCCCATACACATACATAGTATACTATGCTTATCAAAAAAAAACCTGGAATAGAGTGCAATTATTCTCTGATGGTAATTGGGAAAAAAAATATACACCTACATAGGCTCTTGTGAGCTAAAGCACTCTAAATAATTATGAAGCCTGAATATATGGTCCTCCCAGGTTTGCATTATTAGGGGATACTGAAGAAACGTATAAAGAGTCAAGATTCCCCTGCTACATGAGAACCTGAGGGTTTAAGGCCCTAGGGGTGATTCTATGAAACTTACATGAGTTTTGTGTAAACCACAGGCCATAGTGTATTTAAAGGTTTTCATTAAATCTGAAGATTGATACATTTTTATTCAGTTTGCAAATATGACTCTCTGTATGGGATTCTCCTTTGTAAGTGGAATAATCTATATTTATTTCCCTTCTATGTGGTTTCCTGCGATCACTCTAACGGAACTGGAAGACTATATGAGAAAAAGGGTGTCATTATCTTCAAAGTACCTAAACATGTATCTGACGGAAATGATTTCCCTAGATGAAGTGGGGAGTCAGAGCTTTGCCTACTGTACATTTCCAATAATAAACTCTTTGGTGGAGATATGGCAGGAAAATTAAACACACTTTCGACTTTGTATTTTTAGTGATAAATGAAGTTACAATAAGCAAAGCTAAAAGGATAATATCAATTTATCCCAGTTCATCATTTTTACTGTGAGAAATCATTCTTTTTTGATGAGGAAGTAATATAACCACACAGATCACTTTAGGTGATATTTTGAAAATTGATGTCTTTACGTTTAAGGCATAGATGGTAAACACCTCAGTCTTTCTGTTGGAAGTGGAAAAAGCACCTTGGAGGAATAAAATTAAAATTCTGTCCAATGGAAGCATTTTCTTTTTCTTATTATTTCTCATCTACCTCTAAGGGGTACAGTAAGATAATTAATCACTAGGGTGAACCAAATTAACAAAAATGTTATTTTTAAAGTACCAAATTTCACTTTAAACACTATAACTTATTCTACTTTTATGCAGAGGAAAACTTCACTTTGACACGATTGAGTCATGCATATGATAAAGAAGAAGTCTGTGTGTAAGAAAGAAGTAAAAATTAGCATATTTCTGCCATTGTCTACATATTTGAAATGGAAGTGCTCTGTCAAATTTCAGAATAAGTGAGCGTCCAATGCCAACAAATCAGTATTTGACATGAAATAGGGTTGAAAGGTAAATATTAGAGACGTGCATCTTTATTAATTAGCCAGTGCTCTGACAAGATTTCATCCAGCTGACAGCAGGTTAGAATTTCAGTTCCTGTATTTTCTAATGCTAACTGAGCCTCAGACACGACAGATAGGCTTGGAAAATCCTCATATCATTTGGTAAGTTTTAACAATATCCTGTAAAATAGGAAAATCAATCGTATCTGACCTCACAGTAGCAGCATTGAAAAGGAATGGCCTAAGTGCTGAAGAAAACACTATTATTGGCTATGCTCATAATATTAATAGAATATCCCCACGTGTTAAAAAAATACAGACTGTGATAGTTCTCAAGCCTCAGAATGAATCTAAATGAGGATTTTCTTACATGGAAGACATGAGAAGATATGTTATAACGTTTTTGAGTATTTCAGTGGAAGCTGCCAAGAGGAATCCTGGCGTGAACACTGGAACAGGAAGTTAGAGACGAACGTTTAAGGCCCATAGGGCTGCAAATATTATTTTTGTTTGTTTGTCTCTTTTTGTTCCTTTCTACTTCTTAAATGCTTCTTTAGGATTATCTTTCTTCTGCCAAAAAAACACCTTTACTATCTCCTTTAGACCAGGTGTGTGGGTCACACATTTTTTTCTTATTACTATTTTTGGTCTGAGTTTTTTTTCTTCTATCCTCATTCTGGAAATATATTTGTGATGGATTTGGATTCTAGACTGACAGTTTTTTTCTACTACCATTATATTCTCTCTCTCTCTCTCTCTCTCTCTCTCTTTTTTTTTTATCACCATGAAAATTACTATTCCTCTTTGATCTGGAATATGTAAATATACATAAACTTCTTAAATAAATATAAGATGTTAAGTTAAATCTTTTGTAAACCTTAGCTTTACACCCACCTTCCTTCATCCACAAAAGTATGGTTCTCTTCTGGGATAGGGGACAAGGAGTGGGTTGGTAAATACGCAATTTCTCAAAGATCTCACTTCGTAAATATTTCCCTTTTTAATTATACTTTAAGTTCTGTGATACATGTGTAGAACATGCAGGTTTGTTACATAGGTATACATGTGCCATGGTGGTTTGCTGCACCCATCAACCTGTCATCTACATTAGGTATTTCTCCTAATGCTATCCCTCCCCTAGGCCCCCCATACCCCATGGGCCCCAGTGTGTGATGATCCACTCCCTGAGCCCATATGTTCTCATTGTTCAGCTCCCACTTATGAGTGAGAACATGCAGTGTTTTGTTGTCCGTTCCTGTGTTAGTTTGCTAAGAATGATGGTTTCCAGCTTCGTCCATGTCTCTGCAAAGGACATGAACTCATTCTTTTTTGTGGCTGCATAGTATTCCATGGTGTATAAATGCCACATTTTCTTTATCCAGGCTATCATTGATGGACATTTGGGTCGATTCCAAGTCTTTTTACAGAATGGGAGAATATTTTTGCAATCTATCTATCTGACAAAGGGCTAATATCCAGAATCTACAAAGAGCTTAAACAAATTTACAAGAAAAAAACAAAGAGCCACATCAAAAAGCTGGTGAAGGATATGAACAGACACTTCTCAAAAAGAGACATTTATGCAGCCAACAAAGATGAAAAAAGTTTCATCATCAGTGGTCATTAGAGAAATGCAAATCAAAACCACAATGAAATACCATCTCACGCCAGTTAGAATGACGATCATTAAAAGTCAGGAAACAACAGATGCTAGAGAAGATGTGAAGAAATGGGAACACTTTATACTGCTGGTGGGAATGTAAATTAGTTCAACCATGTGGAAGACAGTATGGTGATTCCTTAAGGATCTGGAACTAGAAATGCCATTTGACCCAGCAATCCCATTACTGGGTATATACCCAAAGGATTATAAATCATTCTACTATAAAGACACATGTACACATATTTTTATTGCAGCACTATTCACAAGAGATAAATATTTCTAACAAAGAACGTGACAATAAATTGTGAGGGAAAGAAAGCATGAATGGGAGGAGTCAATAGATCTAATGTGTTTTTATCTTAAGACAATACCTCAAGATAGATACATGTGACCTAACAAAATAAAATGCTTCCATTAATTATTTCTGGATGGTAGGATTATTTAGTTTAGTTTTTCTACTCTGAATTTTCTACATAGCATGCATTTTATTTTATACTAAAAAATGTCTTCTTAAAAATTATACTCTTTAAAGTATTACTTGTCAGCAAAGATATTTTTGCCTTTCTTAATGTGCAATTTAAAATTACTCTATGTGTATTTTTTCTTTTTTTTTGAGATGGAGTCTTGTTCTGTCGCCAGGCTGGAGTGCAGTGGCACAATCTCAGCTCACTGCAACCTCCGCCTCCTGGGCTCAAGCTATTCTTCCGCCTCAGCCTCCCGAGTAGCTGGGACTACAGGTGCGTGCCACCATGCCCAGATAATTTTTGTATTTTTGGTAGAGATAGGGTTTCACCATGTTGGCCAGGATGGTCTCGATCTCTTGATCTCGTGATCTGCCCACCTCGGCCTCCCAAAGTGCTGGGATTACAGGCGTGAGCCACCACGCCCAGCCTGTGTATTTTTTACACTTTCTCGTTTTTAATGCAAGAGAAATGTTTAGTATATGTGTGTGTGTGGGTGTGGGTGTGGGTGTGTGCATATGTGTGTATGTGTGCATATATATATATGTACATATATATTTAAATATGGGATTGTCCAATTGTTTGGCTCGCTAGTTCTTCATTTTGAAGATCAACAGCCTTATGTTACTTGTGACATAGTACTTAGGAGAAATCCATACTTATTATGGCTATTACACCTGTCATAATTAATGCAATATTGACCTAACTAGCCATTAGCATTCTGAAAACTCTTTCAAGAAAAAAAAACTGATAAAATTAAATGAATCTTAGTGGCCAATACTTACATTATCACTATCCACTCTGCATTTTCAGTTATGCATGTATCCTCTATACAAGAAGACCGAGTTTGATCATTTATTCACTCCTTTCGGAAACTTTGGGTTCACGTAAATGTTCTAAATTACATAATCTTTTTTTATATTCTTGGCAAACACATTACTTTTTCTCATGTTCAGTTTCATATCAATGCTAACACTTCCTATACCTATAAAAAAGTAATTGTGGATTTATTTTTATATTTATGTGAAAATAAAAATTGTCTGCAATAAAAATTGCTCTATCGACATAGCTAATTCTTGGGACTTACCTGCTGTGTACTTCAGAATTTTTAATGTTTGGATGGTCAGCCAGATATTGGATCCCACCCTGACACGAAACAAGAAATCACTTAGGATACGCCTGAAGCCTGTGTGTGAGGTTAGATGACTATCGTTGGGGAATAGTTATATAAACAGTCTCTGATTAATTGATTCTGAGGTCAGAAACTTGTGCAAAAGCTGAGAGTTCTCATGGCACCCTGCTTCTTATGAACTACTTACTAAATGTATAAAAATATTGTTGGGCTGGGTGCCGTGGCTCAAGCCTGTAATCCCAGCACTTTGGGAAGCTGAGATGGGCAGATCACAAGGTCAAGAGATCGAGACCATCCTGGCCAACATGGTGAAACCCCGTTTATACTAAAAATACAAAAATTATCTGGGCATGGTGGCATGTGCCTGTAGTCCCAGCTACTCGGGAGGCTGAGGCAGGAGAATTGTTTGAACCCGGGAGGCAGAGGTTGCAGTAAGCCCAGATTGTGTCTGGCACCTGGCAACACAGTGAGACTTTGTCTCAAAAAAAAAAATTGTCATATTATCTCTTTCCTTTTCTGCCTTATGAATGTATTTATATGAAAAGTCATTTGACAAGTTATCACTAATGAACAAATTCTCCTCGGCAACCCAGATATTTCCAGAGGGCTCAACATAAAATGAATTTGAAGGATTTCTTCTGGATGCACAAAATGGTGTGATTTTAGAAACTGTAATCTCTATCTTATCATTACATTCAGACATGATAGAGCAAGAATATCATTGATCACTTCAAGTACATATAAGTGATTGCCTTACCATGACACTTGTGAATATTATAGGCCAGTCGTTTTGCAGAATGTTTCCCATTTTTCCTTTTTATTTCTCATGATTTGATTCATACTAGAACTTAGCAAGAACATTACATTTGGGATACCGTGATCTTTTTGTTGCATCCCATCTGGTAACATATAGGTTTGATTACCAATAATTAGTAATACAAATTTAATTGAAGGTTAAAAAACATGCTTTAAAGTACTAAAGAAATGAAAAACCAGGAAGATGAGCCTAGCATTGAAATCATGTTTCTTATAGAAATGTATGACAATTCTAGTGTTGCTTTTTGGCTTCTGCTTCCAGTGGAGGCATTGAGAAGCTGACAGGCTGAGTACAGATGTTACCCCCTCTTGTGAGGCTAATGAGACAAAAATTGTTCTCCGCAAGGAGGGAGAGATGTCCTGGAATTATCATCCAACATTAACTTCAAGCTACAAAAGGGTGAGGATTATTTGAAATAGACCTTTCCTCACAGGTTTTGAAACACAGCTTCCAGGAAAATCAATCCCTGCTTTGATTAATCTAGTTTTACAGAAGACACACATACATGCACAGAAAACTCAAAAACCTTCTCTTTATATATTATAAGACATTGCTAGTTTGCCAAGTTTATTGTATACAAGCTAAAAAAATGTAAATTGAGTAACTATATGATACTAATAAGCAGAACAACACGTTTTTTAAAAGTCACATCTTTTAATGAAGTTTCAGGAGTATAAAGAAATTACTTATCTCCAGATTGATTTAAATGTATTAAAATTAACAAAAACATTGTAACTTTATGTGGAAATCCAATGCCAAAGGATGACCAAGACATGTAATTGTCTCTCAATATTGGTTTTCATTCCTCTTGCGTAAATGGCTCCGACTCTGATGGCTGGGTTATATAGTAAGTGCTTGTTTAATTTTCTAAGACTCTGACGAAACTTGTTCCAAGGTAGCTGTACCATTTTGCAATCCCATTTGCTAGAGGTTAGTATTTTCAGTGTTTTAAAAATCAATTCTAATATATGAGTAGTGGGGTATTTCATTGTGGTTTTAATTTGCATTTCCCTAATGGCAGGAAAATGCTTTCAAAAGAATTGTAAATCTAGGACTTAAAAAAGTATATCTAAGGGAGAAAAGTAGTGTATAAATGATACATGATGTAGTTAAGTAGAAATAGCAACTTAAATTCAGAGGAAAAGAGTGAGAGAGAAAAAGATTATATAAGCCTATTAATTTATGACATGGATAAATGACACTCAAAGAATATATTTAAAGATGATTAAACAAAAAATAGAAACTAAAAGAAGGCCTCAGTACATTATTGAAGGTGTTATTAAAGGCTTACTACTTGAATAAGTAGATGAAATTTTATCAGGACACACTAAATAATACCCCAAAATATGGCATTTTGATATGCTGGGTGCTTTGAATTAAAGAAAAGTGAAAGGCCTCAGAAATAAGTCTTAGAACCAAGGTCTCTCTGTGACCTTCTCCTGGCCCACTCTCTCTGATCTTCTTTCTTTCCTGAAGCACCAGAGTCCCTGTCCTTATCTTACTAAAATGTTTATTTCCAAAAGTAATGTAATTGTCTTAAGACTTCTTCCTTAGAAATCGCATCAAATAACCAGGAAAGATTACCCATTGGAGAAGAGAAGAAACTGGGAGTCCTCACCATACCCAGATTTTTTCATTTGTTGTTCTTAGGGCAGCTTGAGAGATTACCTGGGAGGCTCTATCTGCATGGTAAAACAGCCTTTGTTGACTGTGAAGTTTCACCCCTCACTTTCCCACCAACACCCCCTACCCAGGGCTCAAATAACTTTGCCCCTCTTTGGGCTCATTCATTTCTCCTGAAAATAATTTACTCCTACACACCCTATATGCCCTTCCTCTATGAAGAAGAGTATATAAGCATCTGGACCACACTGGGTTTTTGGGTTTCGCTCTACTGTGATCTTCCCTCATGCACATCAATGAAATTCTGTATGGATTTTTCTCCTTTTGTCAGTTCATTTTCTGTGAACCTTCAGAGGGCTGTGGGGATGCTTTTCCTATAGCTTTATATACACCAAAAAGAATTATAAGTAAAAATCAAACAAAGCAAACCACATAAAGAAAAAATTACAATAAACATAATACACAATGTATTTTAGGGACGTAACATATTATGACACAGTTAATGCTAATTATATCAGTTATATATATAAATGCTAATTTGCTTAACTCACAAGCAATAATATGCCTAGCTCAAAGTCAGCAACTTACTTAGGAAAAAATTATAGGCTTTTTTGCTCCATTTTTTAAAGCAAAAATGTCCATTATGATTTGCCATTATTTTGAAAAATTTAGCTACTATATTCAGATATGAGGAAAATAATGTTATAAAAATTTGAATTAAATTTTAAAAATTTTGTACTTACTAATAAAATAGCATAACTGGAAAAAACTAGAAATTCAATGATAAAAATTCCTTTAGCATTTTAAAAAAAATTTACTAAAAAATCAACATATTTTATATGATCAAATCTAAGGTGAAATAAAGTAACAAAAACTGTCCTTTGTTATAGAAGCAACAACAACAAAAAAGTCCTTAAAATATGCTGGGAGCAGAAATTTCAGCAAGAAATATGTAAAACCTATCCAAGAAAACATTAAAGTATCTATCTTCTACCACAAAAAGAAAAAAAAAGGAATTGACGTATGGAGGCAAGAATGCCACACAAAAACATGCCTCTTTTGGCATAAGGATTATTTTGAGCGGATTATTTTAAGAAATTGCCAACACAAAAGAAGCTTGAAAATAAAGTAGAAGATACCATTTTGTAAGGACAATTTACATCTCTAAAGGAAATCTCCTTTTGTGAGAGTGTCTCTCCCTGGTAGGGATAGACAGATGCCTATAAATAGATTATCTTGTCAATGGAGAAGGCACAGATTTACATCAGCATAAAAACTTTACCCTTATTTGCCATGCTTTTTCTGGTCACCTCCTCTTTACTGCTCACCCTAAACATCCTTCCTTCTGTCAGCTGAAAATGGAATTTAAGACTGAATTCAAAGCCACCTCTTTGAGATTTCCTCATTTCTCAAAGTAACTTTCAATGTACATGAGATGTACACATAAGAAACTTTCATTTATTTTTATTTTGCTAATTTATCTGTTGTTGAAGGGTCCATTCCAAGTAAAAACCATGAAAGGTAGAGAAAAATATATTTTTCCTACAAATGAACAGCTAAATATTTTCTTTCCAAGATATATGATAGAACTTTATAAAGATCTGAGATTTCAAAAGGAAGAAATATTTATGAAAAATGATATAAATTTCCTTAACAAGGTAAGAAAAGAGGAAGAAATTAAACCCACAGAAATAGAATAAAAACAATGATTTTAATTATGACAAGAAATTCTTGAAATAAAAAGAAAAGAAAAAAATAATAATTAAATCATATTTTTGAAAAAGTAAATAAAATGACAAATTTCTAGTTAGACTTACTAAGATTATACAGAAATGCAAGTTATCAATATTAGTAATGAAGCAGGAAATATTACCACATATTTCAGAAATTAAAAGAATAAAAAGAATATTATGAATAACTTTTTACCAGTAAATTTGTTAATCTCAGCAAAATAGACATATTCCCTGAAGAGCACAGCAGAACAAACCTGAACAAAAATAGAATTTCTGAATATCCTTTGATATGGTTTGGCTCTGTGTCTCCACTCAAATCTCACCTTGAATTGTAATAATCCCCACATATCAAAGGCAGGACCAGGGGGATATAATTGAATCATAGGTGCGGTTTCTCCCATATTATTCTCGTGATAGTGGGTGAATTCTCATGAGAGATCTGATTGTTTTATAAGGGGCTTCCCCCTTCCCTCTGCTCTCATTCTTTCTTCTGCTGCTATGTGAAGAAAGATGTGTTTGCTTCCCCTTCTACCATGATTGTAAGTTTCTTGAGGCTTCCCCAGTCATGCAAAACTGTGAGTCGATTAAACTTCTTTTGTTTGTAAATTACCCTGTCTTGAATATTTCTTCATAGCAGCGTTAAAATGGACTAACACATCCATATTCATTTTTAAATTACATATATTATCAATATCTTTCCATAATGAAAACTTCAGGCTCAGATGCTTTCAATGGTAGAACATAAAAACAATATGATAAAAATAAAGCCAATTCCTACAAACTTTCTCCAAAAATAGGAGAGAATTTTTTCAGCCTCTTTTATGACATAGCATAATTTAGTCACCAAAATCAAACAAAGATGCCACAAGAATAGAAAAGTATAAACCAATATGTTTTATGAACACTAACAAACAAAATCTTCAAAAAGATATTAGCAATTCAAAGCTAGTAGAATATAAAGAGAATAACACATCATAAAAAAGTGATGGTTAACCCAGCAATGCAATGTTTTCTCAGTGTTTGAAAATCAAGATAATTCACTGTATTTAAAAAATAGGAGAAAAAAAAGTTATACTCGTCTAAAAAAAATTCAAAATTCAGCATCCACTCATAATAAAACTTTCCACAACCTAGGGATAAGATTACATTTTCCTAACTCGAGAAAAAGCATTGTGGTGAGTACAATCACAGCACCCCCAAAGACTCACATGTCATAATGCCCTAATTCGCAAAACCTGTGGATCTCTTATACGGAGAAAATGAATATTCAGATGATATTAACACTAAGGTCCTTGATATGGTGAGATTACTCTGTATTATCTGGGTTGCCTAATGTAACCATCTAAACCCTTAAAAGCAGAGGGCGTTTGTAATTCTGCCAACAGTACAAAGGAACAGTAAAACAGCCCCTTCCCTAGGGTCTTCAGAAGGGAACACAGCCCTGCTGACACATTGACTGTAAACAATGAGACCTGTGTTTCAGACTTCTGGCCTAAATAATTTTAAAATAATATATTTTTAAAAGGTGCTATCTTTGTGGTGATTTTTTTAATAGCAGCTATAAAAAAAAAACTATAGTTACTATCATACTTAAATGTAACATATTGAACATCTAGTCACCAACATTGGAAACGATGTAAGGATGTCTGCTCTCATTATTTTATTAAGCGTTTTATGAAATTACTTACAATGTGTAATCAAACAAAGAAAAACAGACAAAAGTTTCCATATTGGAAAGATGTCTCCATTCAGCTACAACATAGTGTAATGCTATGAAAACGATAAACTTTTCTTTCTAAAACTAGTAAAACTTATTCTAAAGATGATATGGCTAAAATAAACCCACCAAATATGTGCACAGAAATTCTAAAATAGAAAAGAAAAACAAAGTCAAAACCGACAAAAATACTGACATTTATATGGTAGGCTTCTAATTTTTTAGAATATAATAATTCTGAAACTATTTTGTACATATTGTAAAATACAGCAAAGGAGTAAAATTACCGATTTTTTTTTGTAACCAGTATTATCATATTAAGAGAAAGAAAAAGCAAAATGAGAAAATGTGAGGAAAACAGAATAGTGTTATCTTTAGATTCAAGGTGTCATGAAAACAAGAATTTTAAATGTATTTTGTAGCTCTATCTACTAAAAATATTGAGAAGCAATGATAGTCAATTAGCAATCAGAATAACCAGATATTAGCCTATAAATATATTTCCTTTTAAAAGGAAATGAGACTTTTAAAGAAATGTCTGCTTACACATTTTAGGCAGGAAAAAAATAACACAATGTGGGCACAGAACATTTTGTTTCAGAAAGCAAAAATAAGAGAATATTTTATCTTCACACACACACAAAAATGCCAGCCAGTCAGAGTTGAATAATAGAAAGAATCAGAAAAATAATTATTTTTTACATCCAATTTAATAATTGATTCAAGCAATGTTGACTAATAACCTCTGGAAAAGATGAAAAATAGAACTAATTAAGATAAATATGACAAATGTCAGTAATGAAAAAGAATATCTCAACAGACTATAGATATTTCAATGGGAAAAAAAAGACTGTTATAAGCAAATTTATACATATAAAATAGAAAAATTACATGAAATATATAGCTTTGTAGAAAAATGCAATTTACCAAAAATGAAACAAAAGAAAAAAAATCTGAGTAGCTTATACCTATTAAAGAAATTGAATCTTATTTTAAAATCTTCCTCAAAGAAATACCAAGCCATAATAAGTCCAATAATAAAGTGTAGTAAGCATTTAAGAAAGAACAGCACTAATATTTACCAATTCTTCCAGAGAATAAGAAACCTGGAAGCACTTTGGATCAATTCAAGGAGTCCAGCATGAGTTTGACATACAAACATGGCAAGGGCATTATGGGAACTATGGATTAGAGAACAATCTCATTTGTAAATGTAGAGTCAGCACTTAAAATTAGCAAAATGAGTCTGGTAGCATAAAAAAGAATGACATATTAAGAGAGAATTCATTTTATTCAATAGATACAGAAATAATACTCAATACTTTTATCTTTAGAACAAAAGTCCAATGTAGCGAAAGAACATGGCACTACTGAGGTGCTCTCCAAGCCATAGAAACAGTAAACAGGCATTTGAGAGAAATTTAAGAAGTATATATATCTGTATCCAATCATACACATACCCTATGGCCCAGAAATTTTACCTTTAGGAATAAAACCTCCAGAAATGCATGCGTATGTGCAGAGAATATGTGTTCAGCAATAATCAAAGCAGAATTATATGAACTGGCCCCAAACTTGAGACAGTGCTTAGGGGAAAGCATTATTGAGCTAAAATGAAAAAGACCCAATAAAGAAATGGGAGAATTATATTGCCTGTAGGTGAACCAAAACTTAATCTATACCTCAGATTCTGCAAATATGGGACCCAGGCCACGACAATATATTTCTTAATTTATAAGATTCTATCGTATGTAATTAGATCAATTTCATTCTCTGTAGTAGTGTAAATTCTGGTTACTCTATATCCTTGAAACACTTACTATTGTCAGCCTTTTTAATTTTAGCCATCTTGTGCTCCTACTATGGCAGCTAATTGTAGTTTTCATTTGCATTCCCATAACTATGATATTGAACACCTTGCCATATAGTTTTAATGTAATTTTGGTCATTTAAGGAAGTTCATACCCTTGGTGTATGGCAGACATGCATGGTTGAGGAGTAAAGAAGGAATGGATCTTTCAACAAATGGTAGATGAACAGTATTAGTATATTAGAAAATGACATTGGACTTCTACAGCAGGCAGTCAACTTCAGAATGATTATAGACTTAATCAGGCCAAAATAATAAAAATTTCAGAATATAACGTAGTTTAGGATCTTGAGGATTTGAAACTGCTTAAAGGTACCTTAATAACAAACATTTTAATATCAAGAGAATCGTAATTTAAAACCACAACGAGGTTCAATATGATATGATATGATGGTCAAAATTTAAATGTCAGGAAACACTAAATGATGAGAGTAATGCCACAGAAAGTTCCACATGCTACAAAGAGGAGTATTAAATGGCACCTGCCAACTGGAATATAGTTTGTCAGAAACCATGAAAGTTGAACACGAAGGATGTTATCTACTAATTTCACTTTTGAAGAGTTACCCTAAAGTCATCTGTTAATGTGTGCTTCAGATATGTGTGCAGAGATGCCCATGATGGTCAAAAAGAAGAAAGAAACAAAACTAAATGTTCATCAAAAGTAGAACTGAAACATACATTGTTGTACACACATACCTTCAAATACTAGAAGGGATTATAAACATATACATGAATACGGATGGCTCTAGCACTCATAATTTCATGGGAAAAAAGTAAGAAATAAAAGAATAGACAGAATATGATTCGAATTATTGTAGGATGCAAAGACAGGAAAAAATATGCAGTTTAGGGAGATACATGTAGGAGACACATTATTTTAAAAAGAAAAGTAAGAGATTATCAGAAAAGTCAAAAGGGTGGTTACCTACGCAGCGACTGGTGCTGTGATTGGGAAGTTATGCAATGGGAGTGTTTAAGGTTTTGAGGGTAATTTAACGGGTACTCATTTTATAAAGTGTCCTGATTCAATGTGGCTGTATTTTATTCACTTTCTTCTTGCGCACTGTATTTGACATTAAAACATATTAGGCAACAGTAACCATGAGTCAGCTGCTTCCAGAGGTGCCGCTTGCCTGCCCCTGGGCTTATGACCATGGTTCGCATACCTCTAGGTCATGAGGACACAGCTCAAATTCCAGGCATGAGCTTACGGGAAAGCAGTATTAATTCAGAACTAACAACAGGGGCCCTTCAGTGTGAGCCAACCAATTTAAGACTCAAAATAGCGCAGGATTTCAGTTGGGAAAATGTTTCAAAAAGGAAAATATTTAAAAAGTTTGTTTGTCTTCCCCGAATGTGGCCTCCTTACCGTAGAGTCAACGCTGGCATTACTTTTCCTATTACAAATTAAGGGCTATCAATAATTTCCCTGATGTGACAGTGGAAAGCAACAAGGAGAGGAGAGAAAGCTCTGGACCTCTGCCCTTGTGTGGGCTGTTCCTGGGGTAGCAAATTAAGAGTAGCAGGTATTTTTCAGAGTACCATGGAACAAAATAGTATTTCTTTACGATTAATAATGGTGACAATAACCACACAACAATGGGATGATGATGATGATGATGGTGAAATTTGACAATTATTTGCTAAAATTTCTTGACCTACCTCTGACCTATCAATCTCAAAATATTCACCACGGGCCTACTACTTTAGATCTGCCCAGTGAGCAGTTACATAAGATCTCGAATGTTGGTTTTCCCCAAATATCTATTACGCAGAAATCCATTCAGTGCTGCCCATGAGTACAGAAGTGCAGTTCTGCTGAACCAGATTGGAGGGAGAGCCCACACCACCCACTGCATTAGACAGCTAGGCTGCATCTCAGGATTCCCCTGGTCCCTTCGTAGATGCAGATGGTTCTATCTCTGTATTTGTGTGTGTGTGTGTGTGTGTGTGTGTGCGCACGCATGTGTGCACAAACGTGTGCCTGTATACACTGGCCAAAAATTTAAAGGTGCGCAACAAATATAGGACATGTTTTATTCACACTATTTTTAAAATGCTAAACAAAACCATTTTTAGCATATGTCAGAATAGTTTACTTTGAGTTTTATAATGATTCTGTGCTTCTGGCACTTATTCATTTTGTTTAAAAATTATGTTAATTTTCATATCAATTTGGGAATGACCTCAGTACAATATGATACCTTGTATTTTTCAGTTATTTACTAAATATTCATTAGTTTTAGGATGTGTCTTTTGAAAGATATTTTCTCATGGAACATATAACTATACAATCTCTTCTGTAGAGACTTTAGAAGTTTAACAACCGGTTATCATGTTTTTCTGTCTTTTCCTTCTTTCTCTCCTCATAAGCCATAGTGATGGTTGTGTGGATAAATAAGTAAAATGTGTAATTAATTCCAATGCATTTTTACTGAAGCATAGATTTCAGGCTCACTCTTGGGGGCAATTAAAGAAGAGAGCATGACAAAATGTCCTTGTCAATGTAGTGTTAGGTGCTAGGACCACATTTGATTAGTGTTAGTGTTAGGACTACATTTGATCACCAGCAATTCTTAGAGCAATGAAGTCTCTTATTCATGTTCAATGCTTCCAGATAACTCAATACTTCACAAAAATATATAATTTTTATTACTAAACATTTTTACTGAGCGTACCTCTTCACACATTCTCAGTAATAATTTTCTTAGTAAATAATTGATTCTAAAATATTTTATTTTGTATAGAATTCTTTACATCAAAGTATTGTTACGTTTTTCTACAGGAATGAGGGGCATATCAAATCTAATCTTTTTCATTTCTCTGTGTTGGTTAGATACTTAAATTAAGATTTTCTATCATACTTTTCTACCTATTTGGAATTTTGTTTTGACTTCTGGTGTTTTACTTATGTTGATATGAAAACAAAGATTTTTTTAAAGTGTATTTAAAATACTTTATCACAATTTTTTGGGCAATTTTGTTATATCCTAAAAATGAAAAAACTAACCTACGCGTGCACAGTTCTGCACATACCACAGGGTAGTGAGTGGGAGCACAAACACCACACAGAAGCCAACCATGATACACTAACCACAGAGAAGCGTGGGATTAGAACTCTATGATAGCAGGAAGATGTCCCAGGTAACCTCACGATCTTTAGCCACATTTGTATATTACAACGGTTAACTTTACATGTCCACTTGGTGGGGCTACAGAGTGCTCAGATATTTGGTTACAACTTGTAGTTTCTATGAGTGTGTTTCTGGATGAAATTAACATGTAAATATGTAGAGTGAGTGAAGCAGATTGCCCTTCCCAATGTGGTTTGGCCTCATCCTGTTGGTTGAAGGCCTGAATAAAAGGAAACGACTCCAAAGGAAGGAAACTCTGACTGGCTGAACTGGGACATGGGTCTTCGACACATCAACTGGGGCTGACACTGTTGTCTTCCCCGGTTCTCAGGTCTTCAGGCTTGGACTGGAATTGTGCCACTGGCTTTCCTGGGTTTCCAGTTTGCAGGCAGTGGATTGTGGGACTTCTTTGCAGCCATAATCACGTGAACCAATTCATCATCCTAAGTCTCTCAATTAGATCAGTAGATAGATAGAGATCCTGCTGGTTCCATTTTTCTGGAGAACCCTAATATGGATATACATTATTGTATAAAGCTATATAATCAAGTATACTTCCTTTTATCTAGGTTTCATCTATTTAAAGCTCTAATTATGTTGACAAACAAAATTTAAACAATTTTCTTGAATAATAATATTATTTTGTTCAGGAAAATTTTGTTGTTAAAAATAAAGGGTGAGGTAGCTATAGCAACAGTAAAAAGAAAGAGCTCTATTTTTTTCTTTCTTTCTTTCCTTCTTTCTTTCTTTCTTCTCTTTCATTTTCTTCCTTTCCCACTCTTTCCTCCTTTCTTCTTTCTTTTTGCATTAAATTCTCTCTTTCCTAAAAATAATGTTTCTTGCAGCTAGGTCACTGTTTACATAAACTATCCCAGGTAGTAGAAATTTAAAGGGAAAAAGTGAATACTTTACAATACATTTGCTGTTTACTTATACTGTTTTAGAGGAAATATGAGATCGAAAAATTTCACATGGCCAATTTTACAAGATTAGTGTAATTAGTACATTAAGCTCTGGAGTAGAGATCATACTTTGCAGTCCTATATCCTTGATACTATTGATTATGCCACTTAGTAGCTGAGTTGAAACACAATAGGAAATCCCTATATACACCCCAGGATAACTAAAATTAAAAGTACTAAAAATACTCATGTTGGTGAAAATAAGTAGAGAAAGGAATTCCTGTACACTACTGGGAGGAGCACAGTTTGCTATAGTCACTTTGGGAAACAATATATAATTGTGTATGAAAGTTAAATATAAGCTTACCCTACAGTTTAGATATATATCCAAAAGAAATGCATGCACATAGGCACTAAGACAAGTGCAAAATCACTGGTAGCAGAATTATTTATAATAGCACAAAGCAAGAAGCAACTCGAATGCTCACCAAAGGTATACTGGATAAACAAATTAGCACATGTTCATGCAATTTAGCGATGAAAAAGCAATGAAAAGGAACGTGCAATAACCACACACAATGTACTATTGAACAAGTGAAGCCAAAAGAGGATATGAATTTATAATTCCATTTAAGTAATCATCAAATAGAGAGGAAACTAACCTAAAGCGTTAAAAGGAAGAATGTGAGATACATTCTGAGAAGAAATATGAGCAGAGATTATGAAGAGACTTGAGGAGGTTTCTGGATGCTGGCAATATTCAATTTTTTGACCGGAGGTATAATTGCTACCTGTGATAATCCACTTCACTCTAAATGTTAAAAAGTAGTCCAGTGGCATCTTGGCGACATTTCTTGACCTTCTCTCTCTGTAGTCCCACTGTTCCTGGGCCCAGCTACCAGCCTCTTAGAGGCCCTACAGAGAGACCTCTGCCTCCCTTCTGCACTCGATAGCCTGCCTTCTGGATCCTGTATATTCATTTCCTTGACTCACTCTCCCATGGTGTCCATACATCCTTTTTTACCTCATTCAGAAATGGTGCAATCCCTTGCAATAATATTTTGAGACTCTAAATATCTAAAAATATTTTTATTCTACCATCATACTCTTTAACAATTTGCCCGGGCATATAATTTGAGGCTGAATATTATATTCCTTTAGAATTGTCAGGAGAATTCTATTGTCCTCTCGTTTCCAAGGTTGCTCTTCACTGGTTTACATATTCTCTCTCTCTTTCTGCCTTTCTCTTTCTCTCTCTAAAACCTTGTAGAATCTTCTCTTGGTCATGAGTATTTTGAAATTTCCTAATGATATACTTTGCTCTGTATCTATTTCTTCCAATGTGCGCACATTTAGGGATTTTTTAAAATGTAAATGAAAATTTTCTTGAGTTAATTTATTAATAACATCTTCATCTGTATCATTTTTTTAAAAAAGCTCTATCATTCCAGATTCCCCATTATTCAGAGTTCAGACATCCTGGGCAATTATTTTATCAGAATTTCCATCTTTTTATCTTTTCTCCTCTACTTCCTTGGAGTTATATTCACTTTATCTTCCAAATTCTTTATTTAGGTGTTTATTTCTGCTGCTACACTTTTAAATTCCATGAGCACCTTTACGCTATCTGAATGCTCCTGTTTGTGTTTTGCTATATCATTTATATTTATGAAGATACTAATGACAGAGTTAAGGTATTTTTCTCTCTGCTAAGAATGCTCCAATTTAGTATTTTTCTGTCTGTTTTTTCTCTTAGGCATTTTTCTCCAATGTCTGGAAATCATTGTATCACTGCTCATAATTTATATTGGAGGGCAGCAAAACAGGGACTGTCAGCTCAGATCATGGGTGTGCGGTTTGTCCTACCTGAGCTTCACTGTGAAAGGGTAAACATGGGCTATTTGTTAGCAGACTCTCATTTCTACTATTCTTTCCCCTTCAAATGGTTAGACTATGCAGAGAAAAATTTTTACAGCATTTGACTCAAAGGTAAAGAACTGACGATCAGCATGCTTAGGGAGAATGGTGAAAGAGGTGTAGAGGGGCTCCATATTAAGGATTCAGTTCAGGAAAATTCCCAGGACTCTTCTTTTTTTTTTTTGTCATGGCATCAGCACTCTCAATAGTGTCAGCTTTTCTTCAGCCTAGAGATCTTCTGTTCCCTTGAGGAATCAAAAATTTAGCTAAGTTGGCAGGTCACTTAGCTAAAAGGAACTGGAGGAGGGTATTAGCATTTAAAATCCTTTCAAGCCATTTATACCCGCTCTAACTTACTTTTTCATCCCCACCCATCAATACTAATCTGACTGGTAAGTGCTCCTGCCAATTCCTAGGTCTTTGAGGACTATGTTCTATACATCAATGCTTTGCAGATTTCCCTGCTAGGAAGTTAGGAATCAGCTGGCTTATTCCTTTGTAGCAATCATAGATTCTGAAAAACTGAACAGAACAGACATCACATTTAAACTGGGTAATCTGAGGAGAGTTTAATTAAGGAGCTAAAGAGGTATGCAAGATACAGAGAAACCAAAAGAAATAGTGCAGTACCGTAGGGTTACTGTGGCACAGGGGATCAGAAGGGATTGGAAGGAACAGATGTCAGAACCTGGAAAGACAGATGTGTGCAGAGGAGTCCCTAACAGAAGCTTTAACCCTGGCTGAGGAGTGCAGCCAGCTCAGAGTCACATACTTAGAAGAAGACCGTGGAATTCAATAGCTCAGCCTCCCGCCTCCCTCCAATCTTCTGTTTGACCTCTTATTGGCTAAAGCAAATGAGAAGCCAGAATATCAGGTAGTCCACTAATGTTCACTTAAGTCAGCCTTTCCCACTTGGAGTTCTTGGAACGATGATAAAATGTTCTGAGCATGAAACAGCCTGAGATGGAAGGCCTGTCAAGAACAGCCTGGGATCCATTCCTATCCCTTCGAGAAAACTGTGTCTTGAAATGCTTTAGTCCATTGAATCAAGTAAATTCGAGGTATAGAAACCTAGAGTGGAATGCATTCAGGGTCACTTAGTTGCAGTGTGACATGGGGCATGTACGGACAATACTCCATTCACCCTGCATCTTTCGTGAGCCTTGAAGGACTGACTTGCTATAAGTTCTAGGCTTCTTTTATTTCTTGCTATCTATGAGGAATGAAGTGACTTCCTTAACTGGTTATGTGAGTGTTCCGTCTCACTGAAGGCAGGCAAGTGGTAGAAATTAGAGATTGGTAATCTGTGCACAGTGACCCTATTTCCAACTACAGAATCGAACTCCACTTTCAGCATTCTCACCATTAATTTCTCCTTGTGAGCTATATATGACAACTTTTTAAAAAATTTTACTGATTGAGACCATCCTGGTCAACATAGTGAAACCCCATCTCTACTAAAAATACAAAAATTAGCTGGGCATGGTGGCACACGCCTGTAGTCCCAGCTACTCTGGAGGCTGAGGCAGGAGAATTGCTTGAACCCAAGGGGCAGAGGTTGCGGTGAGCCGAGATCGCGCCACTGCACTCCAGCCTGGGTAATAAGAGTGAAACTCTGTCTCAAAAAAAATTTACTTTAAGTTTCAGGATACAAGTGCAGAATGTACAGGTTTGTTACATAGATGTACATGTGCCATGGTTGCTGGCACCACCTGCCACCTAGGTTTTAAGCTCCACATGCATTGACCCCCACCCCCCAACAGGCCCTGATGTGTGATATTCCCCTCCCTGTGTCCATATGTTCTCATTGTTTAACTCCCACTTATGGTTGAGAACATGTGGTGTCTGGTTTTCTGTTCCTGTGTTAGTTTGCTGAGGATGATGGCTTCCAGCTTCATCCACATCTCCACAAAGGAGATGATTTCATTCTTTTTATGGCTGCATAGTATTCCATGGAGTTTATGTACCACATTTTTTTATCCACTCTATCACTGATGAGCATTTGGGTTGGTTCCATGTCTTTGCTATTGTAAATAGTGCTGCAGTAAACATACATGTGCATGTGTCTTTATAGTAGAATGATTTATATTCCTTTGGGTATATACCCAGTAATGGATTGCTGGGTCAAATGGTATTTCTGGTTCTAGATCCTTGAAAAATCACCGCACTATCTTCCACAGTGGTTGAATTAATTTACATTCCCACCAACAGTGTAAAAGTGTTCCTATTTCTCCACATCCTCACCAGCTTCTATTGTTTATTGACTTTTTAATAATCACCATTCTGACTGGCGTGAGATAGTATATCTCATTGTGGTTTTTATTTGAACAATGATGATGAGATTTTTTTCTTATGTTTGTTGGCCGCATAAATGCCTGTTCATATCCTTTGCCTACTTTTTGATGGGGTTGTTTTTTTCTTATAAATTTGTTCAAATTTCTTGTAGATTCTGGATACTAGACCTTTGTCAGATAGGTAGATTGCAAAAATTTTCTCCCATTCTGTAGGTTGCCTATTCACTCTGATGATAGTCTCTTTTGCTGTGCAGAAGCTCTTTATTTAATTAGATCCCATTTGTCAATTTTGGCTTTTGTTGCAATTGTTTTTGGTGTTTTCGTCGTGAAATCTTTGCCCATGCCTATGTCCTGAATGCAATGCGGGAAAAAAAAAATCCCTATTTAATAAACAGTGCTGGAAAAACTGGCTAGGCATATGCGGAAAGTTGAAACTTGACCCGTTCCTTACACCTTATAAAAAAATTAACTCAAGATAGATTAAAAACTTAAATGTAAATCTCTAAACCATAAAAACCCTAGACAAGACCTTTTTAAGAATGCCGGGACACTCCTCACTAAAGCATTTTGCACCAATGAAGACAGGAGTGCCTTTGAGACC
>CAUYLG010068050.1:0-27756 GCA_963573385.1 Cacajao melanocephalus
CTGAGTCCAAAACAACTAGATCTTTTTAGACAATTGCTATCCAAACCAGAGTGTTATGAAATGAACTATGTACCTCCCCTCTTCAAATTCATATGTTGAATTCTTGTGTCAGTTTGCTGAGAATGATTGTTTCTAGCTTCACCCATGTCCCTGCAAAGGACACGAACTCATCCTTTTTATGGCTGCATAATATTCCACAGTGTATATGTGCCACATGTTCTTTATCCAGTCTATCTTTGATGGGCATTTGGGTTGGTTCCAAGTCTTTGCTATTGTGAACAGTGCTGCAGTAAACATACGTGTGCATGTGTCTATAATTGAATGTTTTATTATCCTTTGGGTATATACTCAGTAGTGGGATTGCTGGGTCAAATCATATTTCTATTTCCAGGTCCTTGAGGAATTGCCACACTGTCTTCCACAATGCTTGAACTAATTTACACTCCCACCAACAGTGTAAAGCGTTCCTACATCTCCACATCCTCTCCAGCATCTGTTGTCTCCTGATTTTTTTAATGATTGCCATTCTAACTGATGTGAGATGGTATCTCAATGTGGTTTTGATCTGCATTTGTCTAATGACCAGTGGTGATTAGCTTTTTTCCATATATTTGTTGGCTGCATAAATGTCTTCTTTTGAAAAGTGTCTGTTCGTATCCTGTACCCACTTTTTAATGGGGTTGTTTGTTTTTTTCTTGTAAATTTGTTTAAGTTCTTCATAGATTCTGGTTATTTGCCCTTTGTCAGATGGGTAGATTGCAAAAATTTTTTCCCATTCTGTTGGTTGCTGGTTCATTCTAATGATAGTTTCTTTTGCTGTGCAGAAGCTTTTAAGTTTAATTAGATCCCATTTGTCTATTTTGGCTTTTCTTGCCATTGCTTTTGTGTTTTAGTCATGAAGTCCTTGCCTATGCCTATGTCCTGAATGGTACTGCCTAGGTTTTCTTCTAGGGTTTTTATGGTGTTAGGTCTTACGTTTAAATCTTTAATCCTGCTTCACATTGTTATGTGCCAAGTACTAATTGTCGAGGACCTGTTCTTCCTTCACTCTCTTAGGCCTTAGTCATTAGGTACTCGTTTTCAATCCTTATGGCTTCCTTCACCCAGTTCTTATAGGTCCCCTCAGGGCATTGCTACACTCTGCTGATTTCTCTTTGTTGCCATCATCAAATACATATTCTGGACAAGGGGGCTCCATAATGAGCTTCAACACCAGCCCTGTATTCATGATACATCATTGGTCACAAGTGAGGCTGGAGGAGAAGTTGTCCGCTGAGGAAGTAAGCACATGACCTGTCACCAAGGAGTAACCATTTGGGCAAGATTGAAATCCAACTCTAAACTTCATCACACATCACCATCAAGTTGCATTCCTGAACATGCATTTGTATTCCATACCTCCTGAGACCTTGGAATGTTGTCAGTGAAGGACAGCAGGCAAGGTAGTACATGTGACAACAATTGTTGACCATGAAATACTTTATTCAGAAAGAAGTAGTAATGGCAAAAAGAATCTTTTCAGCAGCCACCCTTTCCCTTAGGGGAGAAAGCTCAGCAGTTGGTTTGCTCAGTTGGTTCACTGAAGGCAGATGAGTTGGCACTTTGCAGCTGAGGGGCAATGCAGCCTCACAGAGGTGGCTTCTCTCTGCAGGCTGATTTTGGGCCCCCAGCAGGGCCCAAAGCCCAGCAATCAGCACCTGTCTCTTAATTCTGGGCAACTAACAAATCCCATCCCAGTGTGCTGAGAGCGCCCTCTAGTGCCCAGCAACTTCCTCAACAATGGAGTGTAAAGACCTTTAAGGACCTTCACCAGAAGGAGCTTGAATTTCAAGCCTAACCTGAAGCTTATTATTTAAGGAAACTGACATATTTTTTTCAAAGAAATTGCTGTATTGGAAAATATTCAGACTGTAAAAGCATTCTCCAAAGAAAACCAAAGACTTAACTACAGTGATTCATTTACTTTAAGTCCACAACAACAAAATATTAATTTAACAATACAAATAGCATGCTCTTTAGCTCTTTGAAGGATGGCAATGAGGAAAACTGAAAAATAATGATCTGGCAATTACTGGCTGGACCACATTCTAAGAAATGTTAAGATAACAGGTGAACATTCAAAATTCAAATTTACCACTTTGGAGGCTGCTCATTTGCATGACAGATGGATTATTTGTTTTACAGAAAGGCTTTCTCACAGGCCTGGATTTGACTACCAATTAGCTTTAACCCCAACAGAGCTTTAATTAGAATGCAAGGGGTTTGTGGGATCTGTGGGCACTGGGGGAAGAGTGTCTTGAGATTTTTCTAGGAGTTAAGTACAGGGCCTGAGTTACATCTGATATATATAGCACAAATTATATAAACATTGGGATTGCCTGTCACCTAATACAATTATTTGTACACACAGAGTATGATATTAATTACTGCAGTGAACAACTCTGTAGGCCCTTCGTCCTAATGTGTCCATTTCAATGAAGCCCTATTTGCTGTGCACACACTTTCTTCAAAGAATCTATTAGTGAATGTGAATATCAAGTTATAAGCAAAAAAAAAAGCAACAAAATATAAAGAAATCCCCATTACATCCCTTTTCCCTATAATACTTCTCCTCGATTTTGTTATAAGCATTTCTCTGGCATTCCCACTCCTGACCCACAAGATTATTAAATGTTTGTGGTCTCAACTATGCCAACAGGTTCATAATATCACTTGATACAGTGAAAGTGGAAGACTCTGTGAAAGTTATTTACATTAAACATGCAAGCATAAAAAAAGATTGTTGAGCAACAGGAGTGAACTAAGAAAGCAGTTGTGAATTCTGTGCATATAAGATGGAACAAGATGTTATTTGTGTGTGTTAAGTGCCTGGCCGAGTAAATAAAGAAGATTCAAATCAGATGCAGCTGTTCTTTCTCAGTGCTGTGTGGGTATTAGATTCCATGTAACCATCTGTGGCCTCTGACCCTGCGTTCCTTTGCGTAGGGAGCTCGCAGCCCCTTTTTAGCTGAATGCAGCTGGGAGCAGGAAGGGTGGAGCCGGCTGGGGTTTGACTCAGCAGCTGTGGGCGAGACCCTGCACATTCTATCTTGAGGACTGTGATAAAGGTTAAAAATAAAAGATAGCACTTGAGTGGGAGTCATAAGGAGTAGCTATCTAATTCTAGGGCTTATTTTTACAAAGCAGCAGCTGACAATGTCAGCCCAGCACATCCCAAAAGTTCTAAGACAGGAAGCTCCTACATTTGCTATGACCAATGTCACTTTAAGAGGTCTTGGCAGTTACATTCTCACTTAAGTTTTCCTTCTGCAACAACTACATATACAGAGGATTAGAAGATACTGCAGAAGGTCACCTTTTATTCATACCCACTTAAAAACTAAACCCATTGAATCAACTTCCTCTCTCCCTTCTCGAACAGGTATAGAGTGCCACCATGTGGCAGGCACAGTGCTGGGTGCTGCCATTCACAGATGCAGACCCTAGAGGGTCTTTTCCCTCAGAGCTGGTGGAGGTTGTGGTGTAGCCTGTACTCAGTCCTGGATCTGTCTCTTGAGGACCAGTTCTTCCTTGGGCTCTTGTTTCCAAGAGCCATGGAGAATGAGCAGAGCAGCATCTAAGAATGGACGGGGTGCCCTCTCAGCTTCTCTGTCTTCACAACTGAATGCCACACATTTTAAACTAGAAATCTTTCAACGTATTTAGCACCTAACAGATGGTGCGAGAATTCTGGGTACTTTTTCTTTTCTGTTTGGGGTGGGGAGGACATGCCTGTGACAAATGTGAGCAGATTTGGAGAGGTGAGGAAATACAGGAAAGAGGGAGGCCAGTCTCTTTTCCCTCTTTTGGAAAAATAAGCATTTTTCATAGAAACCTGATATTTTCATAAGACTCTTTTTTAAAAAAGAAATGTTTTAACATGAAAAAGTTATAGATACATAAAAGTAGATATAGTCATGTAATAAGTCCCCATGTACATTTTGTTCAGCTTTAACAATTTGCAGCATGTGGCCTGTCTTGTTTTACACACATCCTCTCTCCTGTATTATTTTGGAGCAAACTTGATATGTTATTATTATCACTGTTGTATTTTTTCTTGAGATAGAGTCTTGCTCTGTCACCCAGGCTGGAGTGCAGTGGCACAATCTCGGCTCACTGCAACCTTCGCCTCCTGGGTTCAAGCTATTTTCCTGCCTCAGCCTCCCGAGTAGCTGGGATTACAGGTGTGCGCCACCATGCCCAGCTAAGTTTTGTATTTTTAGTAGATTGGGGTTTCACCATGTTGGCCAGGCTGGCCCTCCTGACCTCATGATCTGCCCACCTCAGCCTCCCAAAGTGCTGGGATTACAGGCATGAGCCACCATGCCCAGCTGATATGTTATTTCATCTGTAAATATTTCAATATGTAGTTCTATAGATAATAATTCCTTTTAAAAAAGTAACCACTAAAGAAAAAATTCGCAAGTTCATATGTTAAAACTTAATCACCAATGTGATAGTATTAAGACGACAGGCATTTAGAAGGTGATTAAATCCTGAGGGCAGAGCCATCCTGAATGGAATTAGGGTCCTTATAAAAGAGCTTGAGGGAGTAGGTTTGTTCTCTTCTGCTCTTCTGCCGTGAGGACACAGCTTTCATCCCCCTTTCTGCCCTTCTGTCCCTCCCACAGTGTCAGGACACAGTGTTCAAGGTACCTCCTTGGAAGGGGAGACCAGGCCCTTTCCAGCCACCAAACCTGTCGGCATCTGATCTTGGACTTCCCAGCTTCCAGAACTGTGAGAAATAAATTTTTTATTGTTTACAAATTACCCAGTCTCAGGTATTTTGTTAGAGTGCATAAACAGATGAAGACACTCTCTAATTATAAAGGATTTGCCAAGGATAATATTAAAGCCAGAGACATAGAAGATAGGCATAGTTTTATTTCACTTTGCTTCCGTGTCTTTGTACAAATTATTAGTTCTCCATCACCTGTGGGATGTTCTCCTTCCTACCCCACCTGCTCCCACCAGTTCACAGCTCCCAATTTCTTCAAGACCTGGCTCAAAGCCTAGTCCTTCCTAGAGGACTTCTTTCCTGAGTCCAGACCACTGCAGTCACCCCTTTACCCAGTGGTCACAAGGCACCCACGCAGGCTGCCAATTGCCACTTGATCATCATTGTCAGTCATCAAACTGTTATTGCATACTTGGTATAGGAAAGGCTCTATGTCATATGCTGTGGGGGAGGCAGGGAGAGCTTTGCAGAGGAGGTGGAATTCAAGCAGGATCTTGAAGGCTGTGTTTTAATTAAAGGGGTGGAAAAGAAGGGGAATGAAATAATGCACAACATTGAAGATCAACTTCTACTCTTCTTGTTATTGGCTATATAATTTTGAGAAAAATCCTTTAATCCCTTTGGAAATCCATTTTCTTGTATGCAAGATGGGAATAATGAAATCTATGTTGGAGGGTGCTTATGAGGATTAATTGGAAAGCCCCATGTATTGGTGAGAATGCATTTCTTTGCAAGTTATATTAATAACTTAAGATATAACATGTAAGGAGGCTGAGGCAGAAGAATCGCTTGAAGCCAGGAGGTGGAGGTTTCAGTGAGCCGAGATTGCACCACTGCCCACTAGCCTGGGTGACAAGGCAAGACTCCGTCTCAAAAAAAAAAAAAGTATAACATGTAACATGTCTTCAGTGGTTAATATATGAAGCAGACAAACCTCCTTTCTCCACATCAACTCTCGTCTGGTGGTGTCCACTGTCTTGCTCCTGTTGGTTGAAGATGGGAGAAGTCTTGCCTTTGTACATCCTTGTGCAGGGGACCACAGATGGGTGTTCTGTCACTCCAGTAACTCTAAATTGCCCAGTAACTGGCTGGCTTTCAAGGGAGAAGGGAACTGAACTGTCTCCCCTCCTCTGCACATGCTCCGTTGTTTTAAGTCTGCACCTTTACTAGCTGTTGCCTCCACTGCTTGGAATGTGCCATCTTCTCAGCCTCAGCTGGTCAGCAGTCACTGGGTCAGTAAGAGTCAGCTGAGGTTTCGCTCTGCGAACTTTCCCTGACCTCATTTTGACCTCCTAGACTGGCTTAGGTTCCCCTTTTCTGTTCTCCCATGCTGTACTGGGCACTGCTGTCTTGAGTGCACAATTATCACACCATACTACAAAGACCTGCCTCTCTCACTGGGCTCCCCGGTCCTTCATGACGGGCACATAGCACTCACTCATGACATGGTTGTTGAATGAATGAACGGCCTTTCTCCATTCCCTCCCAGTCCTAATTTTTTCCCCCTCTGGGCACCGCCATTCCTTCTCTCTCATTCTGCATTGTTTATGGCTTGTTAGTTATTAATACAAAGCCATTTCCTGGTCTGGCCATTAGTACTGTCTGCAGGTGTTAATAATAACACCAGCGCACATCTACTGAGCACTTACTATTTGGCTGTCACTGTTCTAAGCACTTTGCATGTATAAACTCCTTTGAATGTTCCTTTTTTGCCGCTTTATTCCTGCTAGGGACTAATCTTGGCACTGTGAGGGAGTAGTGTTCTGGTAGAGCCGTGGCACTGTAACGTGGCTTTATTGTCCTGTGATGCATAGGACAATAGTCCTGCAGTGGAATACAAGTTGACTAAGTCTGTCATCATTAAATATTGGAAGATATGGCTGGCTAAAAACCAACAACAAAAAGTACTCAACATTTGACCTCCTCTCAGTGCGATGACATGATAATTTTATTTTGTTTTGTTTTTTCTTTATGAGTAGTTTTAAATTACTGTATTATGTTTCAGGTAATTAGGCCAGAAGAACAAATTGGGATGAACAGTTGTATTTACATTTCAGTTTACTAGAGGTAGCCTTGAAAAAGTTATAAAAATATGAATATCAGTGTGGAAAAAAGTAAGGGAGGTTTTCAGTCGTTTTTTTCAAAAACGATAAATTGGCAAGGAAGACAGATTTGGGAAAGTCAGTCATGGGAATTCGTCTTTCAGTCAATCCTCCTTGGCTGGGAAGAAAAGCTTTTCTTCTGTTTAGTTGGGAGCAGTGGCAAGGATTATTTTACCTGAGGATGGCAGATTATTTTACCAGCAGCTGGCAGATGAGAAGAATTCCCCGGACAACAAGGAGGGGCAGTATGGTGTGGAAGGAA
Source organism: Cacajao melanocephalus (assembly GCA_963573385.1). NCBI lineage: Eukaryota > Metazoa > Chordata > Mammalia > Primates > Pitheciidae > Cacajao > Cacajao melanocephalus. The sequence goes on from CAUYLG010068050.1 coordinate 7,142, forward strand.
CCTGCATACCTTCAGAAGGTCTGGGGTTCAGACAATGCTGCTTACCACCTCTTAGCCTTCATTAAATTGCTTACCTTTCCTGGAGGTGCAGTTTCCTTATCCATAAAATGGGGGTTGGGTTGCCAAATTTAGCAAATAAAAATCTAGGATGCCCAGTTAAAGTTGTATTTCAGATAAATACTTTTTTAAGTATAAGTATGTCCCATAAAATATTTATGCCCCATGCAATAAATATGTCACTAATGGTGCATGGGACATATACTAAAACGTTATTTGTTGTTTATCTGAAATTCAAATTTAACTGTGTGTCCTATATTTTATCTGGCAACCCTAAATGGGGCAGGGGCAACGGTGGTGGCATGAGTAATTAATTATCTTGTAGAGGTGGTGTAAGGATAAAATAATACCACCGTTAGGTTTTATCACAGTGTGTAGTCTGTGTGTAGTTGACACATAACTATAAGAAGTGACCATAACATAACTAACTCGTGTATAGTCAAAAACAAATAGATGTTATTAGTATAATAATTATTATTAATAAAGGTCTTTAAATGGCAACTAGCCATACAGGGAGCCTTTGGGGAAAAGTTTCTGACTCTAAACTAAGGGAAGGTAATATGATCAGGATCTGGGAATAAGATTTAGACTTAGTAGTAATTTGGGAAAGAGAGAGACTGCATATTTATCCCTTTTTTTTTTTTTTTTTTGAGTCAGAGTCTCACTCTGTCACCCAGGCTGGAGTGCAGTGGCCTGATCTCGGCTCACAGCAGCCTCCACCTCCTAGGTTTAAGCAGTTCTCTGCCTTAGCCTCCTGAGTAGCTGAGATTACAGGAGCGTGCCACCACACCCAGCTAATTTTTGTATTTTTAGTAGAGAGGGGGTTTCGTCATCTTGGCCAGGCTGGTCTTGAACTCCTGACCTCGTGATCCACCTGCCTTGGCCTCCCAAAGTTCTGGGATTACAGGCATGAGCCATCCTGCCCAGCCTTAACTTTATCTTAAAGAAAATCAAACACTGCATGTTCTCTCTCATAGGTGGGTGTTGAACAATGAGAACACATGGACACAGGGAGGGGAGCATCACACACTGGGGTCTGTCGGGGGGAAATAGGGGAGAGACAGCAGATGGTGGGGAGTTGAGGAGAGATAGCATGGGGAGAAATGCCAGATATAGGTCATGGGGAGGAAGGCAGCAAATCACACTGCCATGTGTGTACCTATGCAGCAGTCTTGCATGTTCTTCACATGTACCCCAAAACCTAAAATGCAATTAAAAAAAAAAAAAAAAAAAGAAACGTAAAACCGGATGGTAGGGTCTACTGGCAAGGAAACAGGGCCTTTACTGTCACCTGGTGGCCATATTCTTTAACTGCAATGTGCCTAAGTGCGGCTGGAGAGGAAAGCGTTGGAAAATCTACTAAATCCAGAGGGCACCAAGGCTGTGTCATGACAGAAAGAGTTGTGAACTACTGTGTCCATCCCCCAGTTCCCTCTCTCCCACAGCTTGAGGCTTGAGAATTAGCAGCTGGCTACGAGAGGCAGAGGAGAGAAGATGGTGAAGTCCATGCCTTCCTCCTTGGTACCGAGTTTCCAAACCTGAAGCGAAGGCGCCTGAGAGGGGAGAAGCTTCAGGTTGAGTACTGATTATTACAGTGGACTGTTTTTCACTTTTTTTTTTTAAAGAGCCTCTTTATTTAACGGCTCAGAGTGGCTAGAAAATCCATGCTGTTGCTTAGCTTTCATCTCAAGTGCAGGGACAAGGCAAATCCAGAGAGAGGAGATAAAAGGACAAAGAAAAAAGAAAAAAAAATGTGCTTTTTACTGCATTCTGCTGCATGCAGTTCACTCAATAAACATGTTTTAAATGCATAAATATATCATGAGGTAAAAATCGGGGGAAAGGCAGTGAAGTGATCGATAGAGGACAGGCAAACTGCATTCCATTTGGACTGCAGCCTCTCATCCCCACCCCGCCCCAACACACAAATCATGGTCAAAATCAGGAGGGAGTCCAGAGTAGTTATCAGTAGAGTTAGCTCTAGGATTCATAGTAAATCTATTTGAAAAAAATCTTAAAAAACTCATAAGTCCATCATAGTGGAGACATAAAGCAGTCCTGGCCTCCTGACCCTGACCCAGCCATGGCAAGCAGGCCCCCTTCCTTTTATTCTCCCCTGTGTCCTCCTGGGTCTTTCCAAGCCCTGCAGGGAAGGACAGAAGCTGCTTTCATCAGAGCCTCTTCCCCAGGTTCCTCTGGTGCCTCTTCTCCAGCTTCCACTCCCCTCTCTCTTCTGTGACCTCACAGTTTTCCTTCTCTGTACCCCAAAGCCTGCTTGTCTGTTGCTGTAACCAAATACTACACCATCCATCATCTGTTGCTGTACCAGAATACTACAGACCGGTAATTTATAAAGGCAAGAAATCTATTGCTTGAAGTTCTGGAGGCTGGGAAGTCCAAGGACATGGCACTGGCATTTGGTGAAGGCCTTCTTGCTGCATCCTCACATGGCAGAGGGCATCACATGGTGAGGGGGAAGAGCAGGCATACCTGCTCAGGTCACTCTAACTCTTCTTATAAAGCCACCAGTCTCACTGTGGGGGCCACACACTCATGACCTTACTTAATCCTAATTACCTTCCAAAGGCCCTACCTTCAAATATCATAAGTTTCCAGCACATGAAATTTGGGAGACGTATTCAAACCACAGCAGTGCTTAACCTTAGAATACTGCCTGGCATCTGCCCAGGCTCTGACAGCCACTACCTCTGGGACATGTTAGGATCTCTGTTTACACGCAAGGCTTGCCACAGCCATTACACATCTGTGAGTCAGTGTAGGGTCCTGGTGGAAGCCTGAGTCTTGGCGTCTCTCCGTTGTTTGCTACCCTGGCTCTCCACCTTCAATTTCTGGCTTCTCATTTTGGACTGTGATGATTTTCTTGATGTTAATTTTTTTCTTTTAGTATGAAAGTTTTCAAGACGCCTACAAGTGGAAAATGCGCTCCTCCCAGCCAAATCAAGCTTCGCCAGATTCCTTACAGCTGCATGCAGTGAAATGACTAATGAAAGAGCCTTCTGCTGCTGGTGGAACTTTCATATGTGGCACTGTTGTGCCACTCAGCAGGACCTGACCCTGGTATTTACATATTGGATGTCACCCCAAAAGCCCCTGACCAGGGGGTTTCCGGGATGTAATAAGAATGCTGCTCTGGGCTTTGGAAGGTGTACTACATACACGCTTATACTATAGGGCAGGGGTTAGCATTTCAGACCCCCGTTCCTCCCTCGACACGCAAGTGCTTTTCTCCAAGGAGGATGTTGAGATTCAGTCACAGAGCCATTGTGCCATGGGCAGCTCAGTAACAATAGCCCTGCTGTCTGCCAGCTGCTGGTGGAGGTGTTGAGAATACCTAGATGAGGAAGTCAGGGGCCCTGCGTGCCTGAGCAGAGTTGGAAGCCTGCTTTAGCAATGGACACAAAGCCCTGGATAATTTCCATGGTTGGCGGTGTGTTCTGTAGCATAGGTGTGAAGTGGGTGTTCTGGGAGCTCAGAAGAGGGGCCCTTAACTTACGGGTGGCCAGGGAAGGCTTCCTGGAGCTCAGATGACTGAGTGGAGTCTTCAGCATTAAAAAAAAAAAAAAGTGCTTCCCCTCCTCCACACTCCCAGTGAGAAAGGTAATACACCTCATTGAAATGATTTAAACTTTACGGAAATGTGTTTCTTTAAAGTTCACAGAGTAAAGAGGAAGTAATAAAGCGCAAATAGTAGAATTTCTAATCAATCGGAGCCTGTAGCTTTCTTCCTGAAAAGAAGTGTGTGTGCATGTGTGAGTGTGTGTAGGTGAATCTGTAAAGGATGGAGTAGTAACTGAGAAGAGGGAGGTGAAGGCGGAGGTGAGATCTCATCTTTGTGCCCAGAACCGCTTTGTGATAATGTCAGGCAAGGAGAGAAATCAATACTCACCCTCTATGGGACTCTGGCTTTTTACAACTTGGTTTTCCAGGTTTTGGTCTTGGTTATTGATGTCTTATAACTTCAGAGTCTCATTGCTGGCCGTGCCTCAAGTGGTTTATCAAGATGTTTTTCTTAACAAAATTGTTCCCTCCTTAAAAAAAATTTATAGGTCTAGCTCTAAGATGTTAACAATATTTAACCTGCTACAATGCCAATAAGAATTCTCATTTATTGAAGACTTTCTTTCCACCAGCTATGTGCTAAGAGCTTTACATTTGTTACTTCATAACATCAACCCTCACACCAACCTTATGAAGTGGGTACCTCACTATTCCCACATCCCAGATAAGGAAGCTAGGATTATTACTTGCTGCAGCCACATAGCTGATAATCGGTGGGGTTGGCCCCAAACCCAGGTCTCTCTGATTCCTAGGTCTATGCTCAGGAATGCACCATCCCTCTGCATTATTTCTCAAACATATTTGGCTACAGGAGCATTTTCAAAAGTGAGCACCACCTACCTCTCAGTACTACTATTAGCAATCTATGGAGCACGATTTGGGAAAAGCTGCCCTAGAAAAATACTGCCCAGTCTGTAAATAGAGATAATAATACAATCTCTGCATCGTGATGATTAAAAGACGTTTCAAGAAATGGGTGCTGACGATACTTACCTTCCACCAGGAATGTGTATGTGCTTTAAAAATAACATTTGTGGCCAGGCACAGTGGCTCACACCTGTAATCCCAGCACTTTGGGAGGCCGAGGCGGGAAGATCACTTGAGTCCAGGAGTTTGAGACCAGCCTGGGCAACATGCCAAAACCCTGTCTCTACTAAAAATACAAAAATTAGCCGGGCATGGTGGCGCATTTCTGTGGTCCCAGCTATTCGGGAGGCTGAGGTGGGAGGATCGTTGGGGTCTGGGAGGTGGAGGTTGCAGTGAGCCAAGATGGCACCACTGCACTCCAGCCTGGGCAACAGAGTGAGACCTTCTCTCTTTCTCAAAAGAAAATTAAAATAAAAAATAACTTTTCCTCAGTGAAAGGAAGCAGTGTTTTGGCTAGGATGATAATGAAGATAATTGTTAACTGGGTTGGGAGACCCTTGGACCCTGTGGAGGAGGGCCCTGTAAGCTGCCACTGCCCCGCCTCCACAGGTACCCCTTTGGTCCCCTTTCCTCCTCTCTGCCCTCTGGTTCTCTCCGTCATCCCTCTGTAGTGCTTGTCTTTTGATGGTGCTCCACTTGCCTGCCTCTGGGCAGGGTCCTTGCTGTAAAGCACGCTGCTGCCTACTCAGGCCAGCCCAGGTTATCTCCTCTGCAAATTTGGACTGTGTCCTGAGCCCCAGCTGTAGGCCAGGCCTCTGTGACATATTGGGCAGACCACCCACAGCTAGCTGCTGGCACTGCCCGGCCTACATCTGCCCAGAGAGCTACACTATCACCACCCACCGCATCTCACTGACAGACCCTGCCTTCAGAGACAAGGACCAACCCAGGAGAGTCTGAGTTGGCTCTGCCTCACCCGACATCGATTTGGCTCGCCAAATCCCAAAGGAGCCTTTCTTTCGTCCTGGTTAGCTCTCAACAAAGCCCCTGCCCCATCGGTTTGCTGGAGGACCTGGCAGTCCCAAATCATGACATTCCTTTTCTTCCATGCACCAGTTTTGCACAGCTGTCATTTTTCTTTCAAAATTTTATCAGTCCCACCGATGTGCACATTTGGGCAAAAATACTATGATCAAAACAGACAGACAAAGGCAGGTCCTCAACTCACCTCCTGAATACCACCTAGAAGGAGCATTTGCATTCTTCTCAGTAAATACCATGCAAATTATTTCACTGACGTGCTCACTTACACCTGTGAGGGAGCCATTGTTACTGCCATTTCATGCATGGGAAGGCTGAGGATCACAGAGGTTAGCTGATTTGCCTAACCTCGCAGAACTGAGAGCACCAAAGCCGGGGCCAGAATAATTATCCAGTGTTTGTCCCTCTGCCAAGTGCTGCCCCCTTGGACCTGGGACCCTCAGGCCATCAAGGCTGGGGCCCTTTGCTTCTAGAGGGTCCCAAAGTGATAGCATAAGGGTGGTTCCAATTGAGTCTGACATGCTGCTAGGAATCCTCTGTTTTCTTCCCTTTATTCTCTTTCATCTTCCTGTTTCTAAGGCTCATCCCACTGTCCACTGTTCATAGTCTTCAAGGGGCTCCTTGATTTTCTCTCTAGCTAGGCCATGGGACTTTTAGGTTTCACCGACCCACCCACCCACTCATTTGCTTCTTGATGGAGCACCAGCTGAATCATAACTACGTGTTGGGGAGATATGTAAGGAGAAATGCGAGATGTGGTCTTGCCCCTAATAAACTGTTAAAGAAAAATTATCCTGATATCTGTGAAAAGCAGCAATGAATTTTTTATTCAAGACTATTGCAATAAGGGTCAAGATTATTGCAATAGGTCAGAGGATTGAATTCAACCCCAGATACATTAGGGATAAGGGGGGATTTACAGCCAATGAGCAGAGTTGGGGACTGGATGGAAAACTACTCAGAGGAACTTGATTAGGAGGAGGAAGAAGAGCTTGATTGGATGTTGAGGGTGGGAGAATCTCAGCAGATGGACTTAACAAGATTCATTGCCAGAACTGGGCTCAGCCGGCCAAGATCAAGGCCTAAATGAGAAGAGGGCTTAAAGGAGCCTGACTAAAGTTTGGTCAAGGAAGGAGTCTTTGCCGGCACTCACAAAGTCACCTAAGAGTCAGGACCCAAACGCAGGACCCAAGGCGCTATGAGGCAGTGGTGCGCCAGCTACGGGCATGGCTGAAGCTTGGAGAGGAGCCAGTGGGTGTATCTGGGTTATTCCAGCCTCTGACTCCAGGGCCGACCGGAGGACGGTCACACTGGTTCCATCTCAGGTTCGTTTATTTCTTACTACTCTTTGATGTACCATACTTTTCTTCTACTTCATACTTGGAGGCTTGAATTTCCAGGATTTGATAAGAAAGACTGAAAACCATAAGGAAGACTAAAAAGTGCCAAGGCTTTGTCTAGACCTTGGACAAGAATGCTAACCTCCTGTTTCTTGTTTGCAATATTGGGAAAATACTTGTTACAGACTGAATTGTGTGCCCCAGGTATTCATTTACCGACTTAACCTGCAGTGTGACTGAATTTAGAAACAGGGCCTCTAAGAAGGTAACGGTTAAGTGAGGTCATGTAAGGTGGGGCCCTAATCTGATAGAACTGGTGTCCTTCCTCGTAAGAAGAGGAAGAGATACTAGAGATCTTTTTGTCTGTGCACACTCAGAGGAAGGGCCATGCAAAGACACAGTGAGAAGGCGGCCGTCTGCAAGCTAGGAAAGGAGGTTTTACCAGAAACAGAATTTTCTGGCATGTTGAGCTTAGAATTCCTGCCTCCAGAACTGTGAGAAAACAAAAATGTCTGTGGTTTAAGCCCTCCAGTCTGTGGTACGTGGTGACGGCAGCCTGAGCACCGTAGTGCAATACCTATTTTGTGGATTTCTGGTGAGAACTAAACTAAGGTGAGGACCTAACTATAATTCACACATGTTGGCTTAGCCCCCTTTCCTCCTGTCGTATGATTTGTGGGGTGTTAAGGGTCTTTTGCCACCAGGCAGCTTCCTTGTGACCACGTGATGGTGTGGAAAATTAGCTCAGTAGAAGCATTCGTTTGGATTCAGGTGTTGCTTCTCTGGGTTGCAAGTAACAGCCTTCACAGATTAGTATAAACTAAAAGGGGGGATTTTCTGAAGGGATGTTATGATCAATCAGGGTTTCTGGTTTCATGCAGTGTACATGAATTGGCTGGTTGTGGCCAAAAAGGAATTTCTGCAAGGACATAGAATGGGGTAGAGGATTGGCAGGAAGGATGGAGGATCAGATTTGGGTCTCCCAGCTGGCAAAAGGGCCAAACATCACACCTTAGAATGGGGCCTGAAGACTGTGAGGCCACGGCGCTGGGCCCCGGCTGCTGCTGCTCGCTCCTCTGACCCCGTGAACGCTGGCCTGCGCCCACACTGCGGGACTGGACTCATCTGTGACTCAGTCCTCCACACCGATGTCCCCTGTGGTCCCTGTGGTTCTGGAGCGCTGCTGTCTCCTTGGCTGAGCTTCGATGACGAGCACGGGCATTTTCAGCACTGAGAGTGGGAGGCAACTCTGCCTCCTGTCAAGATTCATAAGGTGGGGAACTTCCCCAAACAATTAAAAGTATGCTCAAAATGCCAGATGGCCAAAAAGAATACCAAGTTCCCCCACAGATACAGGGAACTCTTACAGAGCCCCCAAATAGGAAGTGCAGCTTCACTCACAGGAGGAGAACAAAGCATTGGAAAGCCGACAGCTGGTTACTCTGCATCTCTCTGTCCCTGTCTCTCCATCTCCCCATCTCTGTCTTTCTCTCTTGCCTGTGTTTTCCAGCTCCACTTGCTAAAGGTAAGGCCCCCCTCTGTCCTGACCAATAGGAATCAGTTGCCTTCGTTAGAACATCTTTTCCCCCTCCTCTTTCCAGTTTTGGTCTGAGTCGATGAACTCCATCCTCAGCCCTCGGGATGGGCCATGGGACCCAGTCCCCAGCCAGTCAGCACACTGTATTCCGTTGGCTGCAGGAGTGAGTACACAACCTAAAACAGCCTGGAAACTTTTTCCCCTCTTTTTTATTGAACTCTACTTACCTGTTGCGAAGTGCACAAAGTGTACACCTCAATTAATTTTACATAAAATCCGTTGTATACACCTGTGGAATCACCACTGAGATTGAGATACTGAGCATTTCCATCAGCCCGGTACCCTCCCTTGTAGACCTTCTCTGTAATACTCTACTCAGAGATAATCACGATTCCGACTTCTGTTACCATTAATGGGAATTTTACCCTTTTTCTGAAGTCTATATGAATGGAATAATATGTAATCTTTCGTCTTTCTCTTATTGAGTTGCAGCAATTCTTTATTCTGGATTTGAGTCCTTTGCTAAATACATATATTGCAAATATGTTTTCTTAGCCCATAGTTTGTATTTTGACTCTCTTAAGGATGTCTTTTTAGGAATATCAGTCCAATTTGTTGGTCTTTTCTATGGTTAATACTTTTAATTTGTTCTATTTAGAAAATCTTTGCTCACTCTTAGATCATGCGCAAGTTAATGACTTTGAGGAACGAAGAAGTAAAATGTTTTTCTTGCATTTGAGATTGTGAGGCAGTGAGGCTGAGCCAGAAATGGAGACGGAAAGCAGAAAGACTTGCAGGGCTGGCCTTGAGGTGGGGCACTGTCACAAGGTGAGTCTGAGCTTCACAGGAACTGTCTGTTCATTATAGTTGTGGCTGAAATCAGAGGCAGGCCAAGCGGATGAGACATGGGGCAGTTGACCTCAGAAGAGATTTGTTTAACTATTTCCCTTTTTTTTTTTTTTTTTTTTTTTGAGATGGAGTCTCGCCCTGTCACCCAGGCTGGAGTGCAATGGCATAATCTCAGCTCACTGCAACCTCTGCCTTCTGGATTCAAATGATTCTCCTGCCTCAGCCTCCTGAGTAGCTGGGATTACAGGCATGTGCCACCATGCCCGGCTAACATTTTGTGTCTTTAGTAGAGATGGGGTTTTATCATGTTGGCCAGGCTGGTCTCAAACTCCTGACCTCATGATACACCTGCCTCGGCATCCCAAATTGCTGGGATTATAGTCCTGAGCCACCATGCCTGGCTAACTATTTCCTTTTTAAACAATGTTTTATTTTTATTTTTTGAGAGAGTCTCCGTCTGTTGCCCAGGCTGGAGGGCAGTGGTGCCATCTTGGCTCACTGCAACCTCCGCCTTCTGGGTTCAAGCAATTCTCATGCTTCAGCCTCCTGAGTAGCTGGGATTACAGGTGTGTGCCACGACACCCAGCTAATTGTTGGTATTTTTAGTAGAGATGGAGTTTTGCCATGTTGGCCGGCTTGTCTCAGACTCCTGGCCTCAAATGATCCACCCACCTCAGCCTCCCAAAGTTCTGGGAATACAGGAGTGAGCCACTGCACCCAGCCTATTTCTTATCAAATATTTTATTGAGCTCTTATTCTGCAAGATGACATCCTCATGGAATTTATATTCTAGAGGATTTTAGAGATTTAAAATACCTTCTTTTTATAGTCCAGATTAGGAAACCAAGGGGAAGACATGACAAATAATTTGCTTGTTATTGCAGAGCTAGCATAGAAGCACAGCTAAACCAGAACCACAACTGAATCCTAGGTCTCCTGGACTGAACCTTCCCCAGCCCCTAGCCCTGACACAAGTCCAGCAAAGAAAGACCTGAGGGGTACTGGTGATGACTGATGGCCGCTCTACCTCAGGTGAGCGGAGATTTTCCTGTCTTCCTTTGGCCATGAGCAAAGTGATATGCCCTGCTCTGCAGCAACAGAGACTTCAGGAAGTCTATCTAAAGGTAGAAATCTATCTCAGGTAGGCGGAGATCTTCCTTTTTTCCTTTGACCATGGGCAAAGTGATATGCCCAGCTCTGCAGCAACAGAGACTTCAGGAAGCCCACACACGTCAAGTGGCTAAAGCAGACCAGTGTCAGCAGAGGGGGAAATCAGAGGGACTTCCCCCAAGTCCTTCCTGTCAAAGGAAGAAGCATGAGAGACCTTCATGAGGGTGAAAACAGAAAAGTAGGGACTAGTCCAGACTGGGTACATGTCTCCCTGGTGGCGCTGCTGCCCCTTGGGTTTTACCCCAGGACACTGGGTTCTGTCCTGTCATGGTGGTCAGTGCTAGAAAGTTGGGGTTCAAAGCTGTGCTCACAGTTTCAAGCAAGTCCTGGGCCAAGGTTCAGTCCAAGGAGCACCAGGGTCTTCTCATTGGCAGCAGGTAGGAAGTGATGGATGTTGGCTGGTAACCCGGAGGCCAGCGACATGGTGAGACCACTTCTGATTCCCTCATTTCTCCTAACTTACACCACATCAGCCCCATGTGGGCTCACTTAGACGGGCTCACAACTGTTAAGGTACCACTGAGGGCTTTCTACTGACCGAATCCCTTTAAATAAACATCTTTCAAATATTCCCTCCCATTATGAGAGGAAGGCAGTAATAAGATGGTAGTAAAATAGAATCTTGATACCCATTTACAACTTTTATGTGCGAAGAAGAAATGGGGAATTGATGAGTGAGTGTATGGAGAGCCAGTGAGTGAGTGTGTATATATATATATATTTTTTACTTTTCTGGGCCCCAGTAACCTTCTCCCTTGAATTCCTGCTGAACCGCAAATTTAGAGCTGCTTCGTAGGGTAGTCTGGTGATTCGCTGTTGGTTCCTGGGTGTCAGACATACAGCTGTGACAAGCTGTCATCATCTTGTGTTTATGACAGATTGTGGATTTCTTAAGACCAAGGCCTATGTCTTTTTTTTTTTTTTTTTTTTTTTTTAAATTGAGGCAGTGGCCCACTCTGTCATTCAGGCTGGAGTGCAGTGGTGCAATCATGGCTCACTGTAGCCTCAACTTCCAAGGCTCAAGTGATCCTCCCGCCTCAGTTGTTGATTTTTTTGTAGAGATGAGGTCTCACTATGTTGCCCAGGCTGGTCTTGAACTCCTGGGCTCAAGCAGTCCACCCACTGTGGCCTTCCAAACTGCTGGGATTACAGGCATGAGTCACTGCGCCTGTTTTTTAATTTTTTTTAAGTTTAAGTTTACATTTTATTGAACTGTAATATGTATACAGAAAAGAGTACAAACCCTGAGTGCAGCAGGAGGGTGTACATGTACATAAAGGACACACACCCCTGCACCCAGAGCCTAGATCAGGAAGCATGGAGAGCTGCAGGAACTCCTCAGGGCTTGCTTCCAGCCACCACTTCCCCTTCATCCTCCCACCAGTGTAACCAGTGTCTGCACTTCCACACTGTAGATTAGCTTTGTGTGTGGGAGTCATATTTGTATGCCAGAAAAAAATACTTGATTTTTAAAGAAATCTTATGAATTGCTAAAAGCAAATGTCCTTCGGGGAGTACACAATAGTTCAGTTATAAATTCTGCAGTCTTGGGCCTTACCTAAACAAGTTGGATGACTTCCAATTTAATTTTTTCTTCTTATTTTGAAATAATTTCAGTCTTAAAGAAAACTGGCAAGAATATATAATGACTTTGTTTCCCCCAACTGTTGGAGAGGAAATTATTGGCATGATGCCACATCACTTTAATATTGGAGTGTATCATTCCTGCACCCAAGGACATTCTTTTATATAACAATAATACAACTACCCAAATCAGAAAAGTCTTAATAACATAAATACATTACTAACATTGAACCTGTAGACACCATTCAAGTTTCCCCAGCTGTTGCAATAAATGTGACTATTGCAGAGGTCCACGATTGAGCTCAGCATTTGGTTGTTGTGCCTCTTTAATCCTCTTCAGAGTGGGGGAGTTCTCAGTCTCTCCTTCATTCCATGACCTTCACGCTTTAGTCGATTACTGTTATTTTGTGGAATGCTCTTTAATTTGAGTTTGTCTCATATTTCCTCAGAATTAGAGTCAGGTAATGCTTTTCATTTTTGGTAGGAAAAGCACAGAAGTGATGCTGTGTGTGGTCTTCTTTTTGCATCCCATTGGTGGTGCACAATTTCAATTTGTCTTATTAATGGTGATGTTCACTTTGATCACTTAATTAAGAGGTGTCTGCCAGTCCTCCTTACTGTAAAATTATTATTTTTTATAATTAGTAAGTATTTTATGGAAGGTACTTTGAGACTATTTAAATATCCCATTCTGGGTGGGCACAATGGCTCATCCCTGTAATCCCAACTCTGAGGCCGAGGAGGGTGGATCACTTGAGGCCAGGAGTTTGAGACCAGCCTGGGCAACATGATGAAACCCCCCATCTCTACTAAAAATACAAAATTTAGCTGGGTGTAGTGGCGCATGCCTATAGTCCCAGCTATTCAGGAGGCTGAGGTGGAAGAATCACCTGGGCATGAGAAGTTGAGGCTGCAGTGATCCAGCCACTGCACTTCAGCCTAGGTGACAGGAGTGAGAACCTGTCTCAAAAAAAAATCCCATTTTGCATTCAATTCACCCATTAGTTTTAGCATCCACTGATATTTCTTGTCTGAAATGATATTATTATGGTGGTTGCCAAGTAATGATTTTTTAATTTAATAATCAATTCTGCATTTAATTAGTTGGCATTCTAAGGAAAAACGTTCTTCCTTATTAATCAATCAGTTATTTGTATGAGTGTGGACACTCAGTGGTAGCTGTAGCCAGGTCAGTGTTGATGACTGGAAGTCTGTGTTGCTGGGTCTTTGCATAACCTCTATGCCTGCCACAATGGCCACCTTGTTTATGAGCCCATTGGGTGATGACGGGTGGCTGGGGAAAGAGGCTGACTGGTATCCACAGAACAGGTCACCCTATCCATTTGATTATTAAAATACTACTCTGCTCTGGTCACCCTTTGGTGAACATTCACATGGGACACAAATATGTTCACATTTTTTTGTCCATACAAAGTCTGTTCATACACTGCTTCTTTAAACATCTTTGTCATCAATTTTCTAACATGGTTTTTTCCAAGTCACTGACCTTCCAGCTAAACCATTGGCCATAGCTCATGAACAAATGCATACTTCTATGTCTGGCCATTTCTCCTCCCAAGCAAAGTGGACAGTGAGTTGCATTGCTTGAAGTTCCAAAACTGGGGAAATAACCACAGAATGGGTTCAAGGACCCACTGACTGCAATAGCTCAGGGCCCGCTATGAGATGAATATGGGCTAAACTCTATTGATCCCCTGACTTTCATAATCTGCTACTCTGGTTGGAGGGCCACAGTGACATTTTGGGTCTTCTGGAATTAGTGTCAGTTCAGAGCCAGGGTCTAGTAGTCCTGAAAAGGTCTGATTATTTCCTTTTCCCCAATGTAGAGTTACTCTGGTAAAAGGTCATAGTTCCCTTTGGATAAGGCAGGGAGGTGTATTAATGTAACTTTTAAGTCGTGAATACGATCCTTCTTCAAGGGGACCTGACCTCCCCTTCAGTCAATGGTTGTAAATGACCTTGTCTGGAAATTGATTGAGGGGCTTTGGCGCTCTGTTTTTATGATACAAGTTAGACTTTGTTCACTTAACCTAGAACTTTTCTGCTTATCCAAATCAGGTAAGAATTTACTAGGTTTACCACCAATTTTACTTCCAGGAACACTGTGATCAGCCAGCCATTGCCACGGGTTTATGAGTCAGACTATTCAGCATGCGGCTGTGACTCTGCTGTCCATGATGGTAGCCACGCCCACCTTGTCTTTGGCAGTTAAGTGTTGCTGCTTGGCCTCTGCCACGCAGGATCCAATTCCTCTCATTGCATATAATTTTCAACTCAGTGGCTGCACCTTCCACTATGAGGTGTGGCCTACAGAGAAGAGCAATCACAAGGCTCTTCAGGGATGCTAGGGCTCCTCTCACAAATTTATTTCTCACAATATTGGTGAAAGGTCTATCTTCTGGACCCTCCCAGTTTGAATGAGCAGGACTTAGATGACAAATCCACTCTAAGATTTCAATTTCCCTAAACCTTTGAATCTCTTCCTCTATGTTAAACCAATGCAGGTTTGATATATAAATTAAATCACTGTGGGCCAACTTTTGGTCCATGTTTCAGCCAATCAACCAACAAAAATGTAGAGACCTTTCTGACTCCTTGAGCTCAACATTTAATGCAGAATTTCTGCCTAGTGAACCCATATCAGTAAACTTGATTGGATTAAACTTTATGTTCCTGTCACCATTTCCCCAAACCTTATTTTTTTGTATTGAGGCAGGGTCTCACTCTGTTGCCCAGGCAGGAGTGCAGTGGCATGAACATAGCCTAATGGCAACCTTGACCTCCTAGGCTCTGGTGACCCTCCTGCCTCAGCCTCCCGAGTAGCTGGGACCACAGATGGGCGTCACCATGCTGGCTAATTTTAAAAATTTTTTCATAGAGACGGGGTCTCACTTTGTTGCCCAGCCTGGTTTCACATTCCTGGGATCAAGTGATCCTTCTGCATCAGCCTCCCAGAGTGCTGGGACTACAGGCATTAGCCACTGTGCTTGGCTCTAAACCTTTAATTTGCATTTCTACTTCTGTTCCCTGGATTATGACTGTATACATGAGAAAACTCAAGTAGTTGTTTTGGAGTGTAGCATACCTCCTCTTGGGTACCTTTGTACCTTTGTACCTCACCTTTCAGGGCCTGCTGGGACAAATCTAGTTATAAGGGTAGAAGCAAAGAGAAGTGGTGAGGGTGGGTCCTGAGGTGGATCAGCAGTCTTCAAGGCAGTTGCCTGGGGTGGGGGCTTGACAATTTCCTAGGAAATTGAGGGTTAATCCCTTCGGATGGGGTGGAGAGGCCACTCCCACTGGCGTGGGTAAGTGCTACCACTGGTTGTTGGGAGGCCACTTGTACTGCAGGTGGGAAGCCTGTTCTGCTGTGCAGTGGGGGAGCCTCTTCTACTGGCAAAGAAAACTACCAGAAGGAACTCAATGTTCCCAGCATCATCAAAGTTCTCTCACATGTCCCCATCCCAATTTACAGGATCTTATACTTTCCTAGTTTATGTCCTCACTTTAACAGTAGACACCCTGTGAGGCTAGGAGTTTAGCTTGTATTGTATTTCAGCCAGTTGCAAGATGAGATTCTGGTTTTGATTTTCAGCAATCTCAGCTCTTTGGCTATAGGGAATAATGGCTTTCTTCAGGGCATACATAGAAGCCTTTAGGTCATTTATGCAGTGCTCAAGCTGAGAGTTCAAATTCCTGAATTCATCCTTTTCTTATACCATTTTGTCCAGCAGTACTGGGCATAATCAGCCAACCTTATTATACTCACCAGTTTTCCCAAATTTTCAATGTATATATGTATATAAGATATGCAGTCACCAAGCTTTTTGATCCTTAAAAATGGTTGACTAGGCATATCCAATGCAGATATTTTGTGTATCTCTATTGCCAGAGTATGCCATAATTATCAATGCTCTCTTTACTACTGAAAATAGTCATTAGTATCTTCAAATCTAATCAAATTAGGGAGCCAATTCCAGAAACCATGGAACCAATTCAGAAAATTCATCTGTAGCATTTTGTTTCCTTAGAACCAATCTCAGAACAAACAAAATCTATATTAGGGTTCTCCAGAGAAACAGAATCAATCAATCAATCTATCCATCCTATATCTATCTGTCTATAAAATATTTATTGGGAAGAATTGGCTCACATGATTGTGGAGGGTGAGTGGTCCCATAATCTGCTGTCTGCAAGCTACAGACCTAGGGCAAAGGCTGGAAGTGGCAAAGGACCTTGAAAAGGATAAGTTCAGAGGCCAGGAAAGCCAGTGGTGTAATAGAGTCTGCATCTGAATAAGACCCGAGAAGCAGAGGAAATAACAGTGTAAGTCTCAGACCCAGGAGAAAATGGATGTTCTAGCTCAAGCTGTCAGGCAGAAGGGGTGAATTCTCCCTTTTTCAATCTTTTGTTTCTTTCATGTCCTCAACAGATTGGACTATGCCAGTCCTCACTGGGGAAGACAATCTGTTTTACTTAGTCCACAGGTTCAAATGCTAATCTCATCTGTAAATACCCTCACAGACATACCCAGAAATAATGTTTAGCCAAATATCTGGGCACCCTGTATCAGGTCAAGTTGACACATAAAATTAACAATCACAAAAAGTATCTGGAAATATGAAGTAAGAATAGCATGAGGCCAGCTTGATTAGCAAGACCCTTGACAACAGGTGCTTAGAACATGAAACAATCATTTCAGCATTAAAGTCCTGCAATCTTCAAGTCAGAATCAAGTCTTAACAACATTTCACCAAATTCATGGACATAATTTTAGGAGTCATGTTAGTTTTTCTTTTCCTTCCCCTTCCCTCCCCTCCCCTCCCCTTCTTTCCTTCCCTCCTTCCCTCCTTCCCTCCTTCCATCCTTCCTTCCTTCCTTCCTTCCTTCCTTCTCTTTCTTACTTTTTTTTTTTTTTTTTTTTTTTCAAGATGGGGTTTTGCTATGTTTCGAGGCTGGCCTTGAACTCCTGGGCTTAAGGGATCCTACCACCTCAGTCTCTTGAGTAGATGGGACTACAGGCATGCACCACTGTGCCTGGATTGAGATTTCTTGCTTGTAATATCAAAAGACAAAAAGTTACACACCATAGGGAAAAAGCATATGCTTCTTGCTGAAATAATTCAGATATAAATGGCTAAAATAATTGAAAGAAAACGGCATGAAATCCAAATTTTTTTCTTTGTCAAGAAATAATATTGGAAAATATTGCTAAATGCCAAATGAAGAAACAATAATCATGGCAAGTTATGCAGTGTGGAATGCTTATTGCAGAGGTTCAGTGGAAGTATGGATGTTTCTCACATGTCTCAGCTAATAGCACATTCTAGATTTTGTGTCAGTAGTGGAACACAGGAAGAACTGCATTTGAAAGTGAATCACTAAAGGAAGGATATACAGATAGTCTCAATTGTAAACGATTACTTAAAATCATCGTTCTATGAGAAAACTGCATAATCTATAGCATTTTTTTTATCTTCTTTGGATGAATTATGAGAAATGCTGCTCTTGCCATCTCATCTATTATACTATAGAACTTTACACCACAGTGTAGCAGAATCTCAAGGTGCTAGCTGTGAGTTCTCAGGAACACATAGTTGAACTTGTGTTCTTAGTTAAGGGGTTTGGATCTTACCATGGGGGTACGTGGATCAGATTTGGGGTTTGGGATGGTCATAGGCTGGAAGTGGCAGAGGGCCCCGAAAGGAGCAAGTTCAGAGGCAAGGAGACGGTTGGGAGGCAGGGCAGATAAGCTGGGCAGATAATGAGTTCCTGAACTAGAGATGTGGCAGATAACAAAGTACATTGAGTGAGGGTGAGAAAATGTGAGGAATGACTCCTAGGTTTCTGGCAGTGAGTTAGGAAGCGAGGACATTGGAAGTAGATTTTTGGGAATACACATAGAAGGCAGGATGAGCTTTCAGGAGAATTTTTGTCTTGCAGCTCCTTTTCTGCATTTGCTCCCACATTCAGATATCTTCTTCCACACATTTTAGGAGCGTGCCGCCCTCGTCCACGTCTGTGGCTGTTCAGCCTTTCTACGCCTACCCAAGCCTAGACACTGACCTCTGTCTCCAGCCTTGATTCCCTCAGTGCTCCTATCTCTCTCATATCCTTTTATTCCCCACCCTACCAACCAAACATTCGTTCCCTTTAGGCTCTGGGTTAGGAAAATAAAATGGTCTGGAGACAGAAAATTCCAAAATGTATGGTCTTATGCTTCCATTTCAACAATTTTATTTGGAGTAAAACTGTTTTCTTTAAGGAGTTTTAATGACAATTCATCAAGGTTTTACATATTGTAGGAAAATTAGAAATTTTCCTACAATATATAAAGCTGGAAATTGTAGGTGGTATGGCTGTAATTTTTAAATATTACGCTAAGTGTAAGGCTTTTCCTCCTAACTTTGCTAACCTCTTTTCTATCCAGATTGCCTGATTTAGTGATTGTAGATGGTCTTTTCTTTTTTTAATTTTATTCTTATTTTTTATTTTTATATTTATGTAGATGGTCTTTTCTAATATTATTTGTGAGGAAAGTCTGACATTTTGCCTCCTAAAATGCCATAGAATAAGTTTCTTGAGAAAGATATATATTCTTCTCAAAGGATTTATCTAAATGTTTTGTCATCATTTTTCAATAAATATGTGCTCAATGAGTAGCAGTGAATAAATGAATAGATTCTTGCGTCTTAAGCTGATAGTAATACAAATAGTAGTTACCAGTTGGTGAATGCCAGGCAGCCTATAATAATTTACATCCATTATTTCTAATCCTAAAAATAATGATGTAATGTGGAGAGCTGTTTGGGGATAGGAATAGGGCTCTACAATCATTTTTTCCTGTTTCTCTTCCTGGGTTTCCTGCTTCAGACTGACTCTAGTAAAACTTGGTTTGGTTGTGCAAGAAGAGTACTATGTTTATTCACATTTATTCAAATTTGGAAATATTTTTATGTAAAACATTTAATACTTAAACTAATTCTGTGAGATAGGCGTTAACCCTCACTTAATAAAGGAGGAAATTGGGGCCCACAGGATTAACAAGTTAGACATGTAGCTTCTAGTAGAGCCCAGGCCTTTAGACTCCGAGGTGACATTGGGTTAGAACTCCATTTGTCACCCGACTCCCATAAGCCTTTGCTCAGACTGGCATATTCTAGAGTGGTATTATGGGTTTCAGGAATTAGTATTAGCTCATGGTTTGTAGCCAATGTTCCCCAAAGACTTGGGGATATTTTTCAGATAAATGCTTGTAGGTTCATTTGGGTAAATTTTTGGAATTTAAAGGTCATGATGATTGAGAATTCTGTCTCACATAAAGTATTTGTTTACAAGGTCCTGCTTCTTATTTTTATAATAAAATAATCACCCTAAAACCTCTCAATTTTGTCCTTGAAGGCTCCATGGTCTCTAAGCCAGAGTTAGAGATCTCTGAATGTCAGGCCACTGATTCCTACATATATTTCTAGGCAATTGCTAGTTATCCTCACCTCCATTTAGAGGTTAGACTGTCCAGCTGGCATAGTAGCAGGGTTAGATTGATTTAGATTGAGGAGGAATCAGAAATGTAGGAAAAGGGAGATAAAACTAACTTTCTCAGGTGGTGGGAGGAGAGGAAGATGATTTATTAGCTCAAGACAAAGTATGAACAGGGTCACAGTGGATTCAGTGTCAGCTGAAGTCCTGTTAAGGAATTTAAGGGAGGTGGGAACTAGTCTTGAGAATATAGGGCTGAGCCAATTTTGGAAAAACTTTTTTTTTTTGCTTTGTATGGAAGATAGACTATGCTAATGGGAAAGCCATACATATGATGAGTTTGTATATGTTCATTTGGAAATAATCAGAGAGAGAGCTAATCTAGTATTTTGTGTGTGTGTGTGTGTGTGTGTGAGAGAGAGAGAGAGAGAGAGAGAGAAATTTGAAGCTTGAGATGGGATGCATAGGGACATGGAGAGGGAGAAAGAGGGGACCATAAAGTGGGGTGCTGCATAGGGAAAGGACCAGAGCAAGAATGTGCTGATGCCATGATTGTCTGAAGGCTGAGAACAGAAATGTTGAATATAGATTTTTAACATGTCTGCTTTAGTTATGCACACTTTATTAAGCTAGAGGAATACATGACCAGTTTCATAATTTATAGATTTTCATAAAAGAAGAATTTCGAAGGCTGGGTGTGGTGGCTTACACACTTTGGGAGGCCGAGACAAGTGAATCACCTGAGGTTAGGAGTTCGAGAGCAGCCTGGTCAACATGGTGAAACCCTGTCTCTACTAAAAATACAAAAATTATGTGGGAGTGGTGGCAGGCACCTGTAATCCCAGCTACTCAGGAGGCTGAGGCAGGAGAATCGCTTGAACCTGGGAGGTGGAGGTTGTAGTGAGCTGAGATTGCACCATTGCACTCCAACCTGGGCAACAAGAGTGAAACTAAAAAAAAAAAAAAAAAAAAAAAAAAGAAGAATGTTGAAATTAAGTTGCTAATAATATAATTGATAAGGTATTCTGTCTTTCCACTTGGTTACAAAGTTGAAGAAATACAGTGATTTAGGGATGAGAAGAGAAAATCTTTGG
>CAUYLG010068052.1:0-35426 GCA_963573385.1 Cacajao melanocephalus
ATGTGATAGAGAGCTGCCGGGATGGAAGTATGTATGGAAGGAAGGATAGATTAATTAATGATTGTTGGTTGAGGGTTGAATAGACGCAAAGAAGGAATAGAGGTAAAGGGAGGAAGGAGGGAGGGAGGTAGGTAAGAAGGAAGGAAAGATAATGGATGATGGTTAGATGGAAGAAAAGATAGATGAATGAATGATTGATGGTTGATAGGTGAATAAATGGAGGAAGGAAGGAAGAATAGATAAGTGGATAATGGATGGATGGATGGATGGATGATGGTTGATGGATGGATGATGGATGGTGGATGGATGATGGATGGTGGATGGATGGTGGATGGATGATGGATGATGGATGGATGGATGGATGATGGATGGATGATGGATGGATGGTGGATGGATGGATGAATGGTGGATGGATGGATGGTGGATGGATGGTGAATGGATGGATGGTGAATGGATGGTGGATGGATGGATGGATGGTGAATGGATGCTGGATGGATGGATGGTGGATGGATGGATGGGTGGATGGTGAATGGATGGTGGATGGATGGATGGTGAATGGATGTTGGATGGATGGTGGATGGATGGTGGATGGATGGTGGATGGATGGATGGTGGATGGATGGATGTATGGATGATGGATGGATGGTGGATGGATGGTGGATGGTGGATGGTGGATGGATGGATGGATGGTGAATGGATGGTGGATGGATGGATGGTGAATGGATGGTGGATGAATGGATGATGGATGGATGATGGATGGATGGATGGTGGATGGATGGATGGTGGATGGATGGTGGATGGATGGTGGATGGATGGATGGTGAATGGATGGTGGATGAATGGATGATGGATGGATGATGGATGGATGGTGGATGGTGGATGGTGGATGGTGGATGGATGGATGATGGATGGATGATGGATGGATGGTGGATGGTGGATGGTGGATGGATGGATGGTGGCTGGATGGATGGTGGATGGATGGTGGATGGATGGATGGATGGATGGTGAATGGATGGTGGATGGATGGATGGTGAATGGATGGTGGATGGATGGATGATGGATAGATGATGGATGGATGGATGGTGGATGGATGGTGGATGGATGGTGAATGGATGGATGGTGAATGGATGGTGGATGGATGGATGGATGGATGGTGGATGGATAGATGGTGGATAGATGCTGGATGGATGGATGGTGGATGGATGGATGGTGAATGGATGGATGGTAAATGGATGGTGGAAGGATAGATGATGGATGGATGGTGGATGGGTGGATGATGGAAGGATGGATGGATGATGGAAGAATGGATGGATGGATAATGGATGAATTGGTGGATGAATGGATGGATGCATGGATAGATTGATGGATAGGAGGATGGATGGAATGAAGGCTCAACGGATCAATGAGCTGCTGAGTAGGTAAGTAGAGGTATGTGATGGAAACAGGAGAAAATATGATGAAGTAAGATTTTGAACATTTTCTATTTCTTCCACTGTATAGTAAACATATATAGCTTTCAAAATCTGAAGAAAGAAACCTCAAAGGCTTCAGCACTCCTTTCATTTCTGAAGCCAAGGTGGGGGGAGAAATTCCAGTGCCCAAGAAGCTGGCCTGTCCTGGCCCATGGATTTGAAACAGAGGGGCCTCTTTCTTCCCGGCTCCGGCTGGCGGTCGCTATGACATCATCCCCACGGCGTGTAACTCGAGAAGCATGTTGGGAAGTGTTGGGACTGATTGATCACGCGTGCTGGTGTCCTCTCCCCAGAGGCTGAGGGGCCGGGCTAAGGCGGCAGCTGGCTGTGTCTCTCACCAGCACTCAGGGTGGGGGGCCCCATCGTCATATTCCACCAGGCAGCATCGGGGAAAGGTCCTCGTGAGGCCTCATTTCTGGAAACACACACCATGGTCCGCTGCCAGGCGCTACAGCAACAGGGGCAGGGTCCTTTCCAGGGTCTCCCCCGGCCCCACCTCTCCCCTTGCCCCCACTCTCTGCCCCAGCCTGGCTCCCTGGGTGGCCTGCTGTCATGGCCCCTTCTCCACAGAGGAGAAGACGGAGGTGGAGAGGGCTGGGGGATGCCATCCAAGGCATCCGGTGGTGGGTGATGTGTCCGCACTGGCGGGTGGGGAGGAGGACGAGCCCCAGGCTGCCTGGCCGATGCCGTGGACATGCGAGGAACAGTGGCTTTGTTTTTTGTCATTTTGTGGTCCGAGGCTGGATACATCTAAGCAGCGAGGCCAGGCGTGTGGCAGAGCCAGGGAGCTTCTCAGCCCGGCTCTGCCTGCTGCCCGGGGACTGCAGCTGCTGAATGCCTGGAAGCCTCAGCGTTGCAGGCTGAGACGTGCAAGCCCGAAGTGTGGCTGCAGGAACAAATAAATGATTCACTTGATGGCTGGACCCAGAGAGCGACTGGCCAGTGGTCCTGCCTGGTCACGTGGAACAGGACTGAGCCTCTGTCTCTGGCGGGTTTCGGGGATCACACAGATCTCCCACCCTTGGCCACGGGACCCCCAGCAGGATGGCCATGGTTGGTCATCCTCCTCCCTCACCTCCTCCAGCGTGTGAAGCGCAGGGCCTGTCTCAGCCCCAGGAGGAGCGCCTCTGGTATGGGAGGGGTGGTTCTTCGTGGCCCCTTTTACTTTCTCGGTATGTGAGCTCTCGGGACACACATCTCCAGGCTAGAGTGCCCTGGACACCTTGCTGCTGAGAGCACATTGCTCCAGAGCCTGGGAGGTGGCACTGAGGTGCAAGTCCTGTGCAGTCCTGGTGCGTGGTAATGCCTGGGCAGGCAAGGCCTCTCACTGTCCAGAGCCCCCTGACTTCATGGCCTCTGGCTCTCCGAGGGCACTGGCTGGCTGGGTCCAGGACACAGCATCTGCGTGGGCCAAGAGGGATGAGATGCCTCGTGTTCCCAGCTGGCCAGGGAGCATCCAGGACCCACTGTGGAGCCCCGTGAGTGACCTGGTCGGGGGGATTCTGAGCCGCTGTGCTGGAGGCTGGATGTACTACCTTGCAGAAAAGTCAAGGACAGACCAGCTACATTTTCTGAGCCTTACACGACTCTATGAGCCAGAAACTGTCAGTCCTCCTGTTCTCACGTCGTCCCTGAGGAAACTGGGGCTCAGAGAGGTGAAACTGAGTCCAAAGTCACACAGCTTCTAATCGGCGGAGCTGGATTTCGAGCTGGCGTTTCTCCAGCTGCAAAGGCCCAGCTCTTTCTGTGCAGCCAATGCCTGGCAGGGGTCAGATCAAATGGCCCAGGCCAGCGGCCTGGTCCCGGCCACCTCGTGGGCTCACCTGCGGCGCACATTAGCTAATGCGGTGCACACAGGGGTGGTGGGGAAAGACTAGGTTAGAGTGAAGCTGGTCATCTATTCTGGGGCAAAACAATTACTTTTATGTTCAAGAGAAACGGGCAGAAAGCATTTATTTAAATTGCTGTCTTATAACTACCCGAGGAGCTATTTTCAGAAACCATTCAAATGGTTTTCCTTCCTTTCCTGGAGAAATCCGCTTCCACTCCTCCCATGCGTGCCGGCTCAGGCTCTGGATGGCAAGGTCTGCGAACCCCCAGCCCCCTGCCCCGGGTGCCCGCGTAGGGTGAGGCCGCCCCTCCAGGGCCAGGGCCAGCCGGACGCCTTGAGGCCTTTCCAAAGCTACTGAAAAAATGAACTTTTGAGACCTCGAAGAGAACATTGCCTTTTTACCAGGGAGGGAGATGGGGAGGAGATAGGTCAGGCCCCCCTCACCGAGGCAGTTAAAAAGTACACGCAGCCCCCAAATCACATTAAATATATTAAGCAAACACGAGGCAGGCGGCGTGGATATTAGGTCATTTCTCATAAATATTAATACCGGTGTTTTCCAACGGGCGAAATTAAAGAAACAAAGACGCCTCTTCACTTGCAGCCCTGTGGACTGCAGCCCCTGGAACCGGCCCAGCAGAGCGGGGAAATATCAAGTAAACTCAGCTCCAGAAAGCCTTCCCCGCGCTCTCACCGGAGTTGCCAGTTGTGGTTGGCAGGAGGGTGAACTTTCCCCAGCCCGGCCCTGGCCCTGGCAGAGGCAGTGACATGTCAGCGAGAAGAGGCCACGTGAGGGCCGGGACTCCAGCAGGGCTGAGCCTTCCTGCCTCTGGGCTGCCCCTTGCTGGGGCGTAGAACTCCTTCCCCCAGTCCCCCCGGCCCCACCCGGAGCTCACAACCAGCCAGAAAGTCTGGGAAGACACTGTCCCAGCAGGCCTGCGTGGCGCTCTTCTGCAGAGGCCCGCTCCCCCGTCCTCTGGGGCAGGACCCGGCGTGCGCCCCAGGCTAGCTGACCCTCCCAAAGCTCCGGACGAGGAAGCTGGAGCCCAGGTCCTCTCACAGCACCGGACACTGGTGTCTTCCTTGTCAGCGTCTGCTTTCTGCTCCGCACCTGCCAGGTCTCACGGCCCGGGCACGGGCCCACAGGCGCAGGTGCCGGTGAGAATGCAGCCCTGCACTTGGGCAAGAGGACGGAGCTGGTCACGCCTGACCCACAGGCTGCCCTACCGGGGGTGGCCTACGCGCCCCGCTCACCCCGACAGCTGTGGCCTGTCCCTCAGCTCACTGGCCCCCGCGAGGCCACAGCAGAGGCTTTGTTCTAAACCACCTGACCAGGCCAAGGCCCCACCCCGATGGTGAGAGGAAAGGACACGGAGGGAAGGAAACATCGCTGTGAAAACTGAAATGCGTCTGCACAGCACTTGCCACTGGGGGGGCTGAGGACCCCCCAGGCCCCCCGCTGTAGACGGGGTGCGGACACATTCCCAGGGGCCTTGCTGCCCGCAGTGGGATCGATCCGGGGGCCCCAACACCTCCCTCCTTAAACACACCTGGGGTGGGCCTGCGTCCCCAGAGCCTGCGTCCCCACTGAGGACCCCCGCACACTGGCCGGCCTGGCACAGCCCACCCGGGCGACAGAGCAGCTGTGGGTTTGGGCTCTGCAGTGAGGTGCATGTGGCCCAGATTCCGACGCCCAGTGACCCTGGAAAAGCCACCTCACTTCCCAGGCCTCAGTTGTTTATTTTTTTAACCTGAAAGAGAGGCTGTGGAGGTCAGTGGTTTAACCTGGGGGAAGAGAAGGTGCTCATTATAGAGCTGCCCAAAGCCGAGGCCCAGGACATGATCACAGCATCAGAGAAGGAAGAGGGGCTGCTTACAGAGGAAGGGCGAAGGCAGTGGAGTGGCAGCTTTATCCTGAGAGGGAACAAACCCCACACACCAGAACCTGCGGGTTTACAATTCCACGCCTGGCAAAAACCTACTCCAAACGCCAAGTGAAATGAAGACTTACTTGAATGAACACACGAAAGCGGGAAGAATTCCTCAGCAGCGGCTCACACCACAAGGCGTAGCTGAGGGCC
This sequence comes from Cacajao melanocephalus, assembly GCA_963573385.1. Classification (NCBI taxonomy): domain Eukaryota; kingdom Metazoa; phylum Chordata; class Mammalia; order Primates; family Pitheciidae; genus Cacajao; species Cacajao melanocephalus. Next base: position 5,383 of record CAUYLG010068052.1, read on the forward strand.
TCGGCCCTGACAGATGCTGCAACACGAGCAGCCTCCAAAAGGCCACCTGAGAAAAAGAAGAGAAAGGAGACAGGAGCGCGCGATCCCACTCCGGTGAGACTCGGAAACCCAGCGGGTCCACAGCAACGGGCAGCAGTTCCACGGCCACCTGGGGACAGGGCAGCAAGAGGGAGAGCCGGCAGAGGGGCAGGAGGAGACTTCTGGGGCAGTGGAGGTTCTCGTGACCTTGATTGTGGGGAAGGTTTCGCAGACTCACACCTGTGTGGAAATTCATCACACTGCATGCTTTACACGGTTCCGTTTCTTGTAAGACAGCTGCCCTCCAGTAAAGCTATTAAAGAAGATCCCAGACGCTCGCTGCCTGACCTGTGAGGGCGCACAGCCAATAATCCCAATAAACAGAAGCATTAAGAGTGAGCCTTTAAGACAGGGCTTGAGTGGGCGAATAGTGGAGCCTCAGCTGGCACCTCCTGGGGCCCATTTTGCAGGCAAAGCCCAAGTGGCCTGAGGCGCACCCACAGGAGCCCACCCTACCCACCAGAGCCCACCCTACCTACCGAGCCCACCCTACCCACTGGAGCCCATCCTACCCACTGAAGCCCACCCTGCCCCCACCCCTCAGCTGCCCCCACCCGGCCAGCCCCAGACCTGCTCGCCCCAGGCTCCCTTAGAGGTACCCCCTAGTTGAAGCTCTACTGCTTGGCAGAGCCTCCTGGGAAACTCACACTTGCTAGGTTATTTTTGGAAGCTGTTAATGATTCTGTTTGCATTTCCAATGACCTCAAACGTTCCACTGCCTGGACCCCTCCCCCACCACCATGGGCCCAGCTGCCCCGATTCCCTCCCCCGGAGCTCAGACCCACGGGCAGGGGGCTTAGGACCTTGGCTCCCTCCCGCAGGCCAGGCTGTTCCCAAGTGCCCGAGTGACACCTGTGACAGCGGGAAGGGTGGCAGAGGCCGCGTGCCTGGTGAGTAGGGCAGGCCTGCCGCTGACTGCACAGCCCACCTGGGCAACTCCTGCTGCCTGTGCGTGGGGCAGTCTCACAGCATCGCTGACATGGCTGACGGTCACGAGGAAGAGACAATCGTGTGCAGGTCCGCGCCCAGGCACTGGCATCGTACTGGCAGTGTCGGGGTTGTGGGGGTAGGCAGGGCGTGCACCTGCCTGGACCTGTGTCTACACTGTCCGAGCTGGGAACCAGGGCCAGGAGCAGGGTGAGAGCTGGCCCGGGTCGTGGCCTGGGCTGGCTCAGCTGGGTTCAGAAGGGAGTCCGGGGCCGAGGACCTGCCAGCCACCTTCCCTCACACTTGCAGGGAAAGCGTACGCAGCGTTTTACGGGCCCAAAGCCGCTTTCCCCTTGATTTCCAAACCCACGTGTATTTATAAAGGAAATTTAATCGGGTTGTTTTTAATTCTCTCACACTTAACTCATCAAAATGCTATTTGGTGAGAGTGGGACCAGACCCAGGGTGCCTGCCAAGTCCGCCTGCGAAGGGCTGAGCGGGGCTGGCCGGACACAGCCAGGTCCACCAGGGAGGGACGTGCTGCGGCTGGGACAGCTCCGCTCCGAGGAGCTCCTCCTCCCTGCACGGTTCTGCCAGGCTGGGTCCCACACGACGGGCCTGTGCCCTTCTTGGCCGCTGGGGTCCCTCTTCCCACTGAGAATCTCGGGGACCCTGGATCTTGGACCCTGCACCCCAGTGCAGGCCACGTCTGGCCCAGCTCTTTGCTCCTGAGGAGAGGCGGCCAAGGCCAAGCACACAGAGGTGGAAGCGGGAGGCTAGCCCTGCCCCAAATGCCCGAGACCTCCTCTTGGAGACAGGACCTGTTCTCAGGAAGGGGGCGGGAGGGCGGTGTCCGACGAGGCCTAACACACAGCACGGCCTCAGGCCAGCAGACACAGCCAGGGTGGACGTCTCTGCAGGCCGCCGATGGCCAGAGCAGCTCTAGCCGCCATGATGGAAGGGATGCAGCACGTGTGCCCCCACTCATGAAGGGAGCAGCAGGGCACCAGCACACCCCATGCCAAAGGAGCTGCCCTGTGGCTAGAAATGAGGTTCGAAGTGGCTATGAGACACCATGTGTGGGCGTGGGGGGGGGCGCTGCCAGACCCTCACAGCAGCGCCCTGATGGGCAGTGGGAAGGCAGGGGGCAGGGGCCAAACCCTTGACTCCTGAACACAGCTAGACATGGAGGCACCCCAACAGGGGCAGGAGTGAACGCTGCCGGGCTCCGCACAAGGCACACACTCTCGCACACACAGTGTGGCCTGGGACCCCTGCCTGCCTCCTTGCTGTCCCATCCAGGCCTGAGGGCCAGGTGTGCGACAGGGGCGTGGGTGCCCCAGCTCCCGGGCCCCCCAGGAAGCTCCCAGTCACCCTGCATCCACTCCTGGGCCGCGCTTCTCCTTCACTGTCCCCTTTCACCACCGGGAGGAATGAGGGGGTGCGGGGGACCCTGGGTGGGGACAGCCCCTGAGGAGGATGCGTGCGGTGGGTGCCCGGACAAGCTCTGCCCTTTCTCCAACTGGGGAATTGGCCCTGGGACCTCAGAGCCAGGGTCCGGGGACCCTGGTGAGCCTCTCAGAGGAGGCCAGCGTAGACGGCCCTGGCCCCACCCCCTCGACTTCCGCCTTTCCCTTAGCTGCACCTGCTGGTCTTTCCTGCCCAGCCCTGCTTGGCAGCCCTGTGCCCCTCCCTGCCGATGGCTTCACTGGCATGTTGAGGTGGATGAGGGATGCCCTGGGCATGGCCACACTGCCTGCCCCCCTCAGAGATGTCAGGCTCAGGCCAGTGGCTGCCTTGCCCTGGGTGCCCTCAGGTGGGGGGACCTTCCAGCCTGGCACAAAGGACTGCCAGCTAGGCTGGGGACAGCTCCATCCTTGCGCCCCCAGCCCCCATCCCCCTCCTGTCCATGTGCCCTCCTCTCACCAGCATCCCCCCAACCCCTCATCTCCCCTCAGGCCTACCTTGCTCAGGCCTGGGGTTCCCTTGCTAACCTCCGGGGCAGGGGTCTCAGTCTAGTGAGGAGGTGACCAGCAGTCAGGAAGTCACAGTCCTGTGTGGCAGGGGCCAGGGTGGGGATGCCCAGGGCTGGGAGGAAGAGGTGCCCCACCCCGGTGGAACCTGGCGGTAAGGAAAGGACGCAGGAACGCATCGGTGGCCAGCCCCCTCAGGGAACAAAATCCCTGGGCCTAGGCACATGCACCGGAACACAGATGTCACCGTCAGGCTGGGGCAGCCCCTGAGCCAGAAGTGGAGCCTGATGGGGAGGGGCCGAGAGAGCCAAGGAGCCCCCCACACACACTCGGAAACCAAGAACCTCCCAGAGCAAGGAATAGGCCCGCCCAGGCCCCTGGCTCTCTGCTCCCAACTGTCGCCATCTTTTTTCCCATGACTTATGGGGGGCCCTTTGTACGGAACACCAGCTCCCAGGAATAATCCAGGAGGCACCAGAGGCCGCAGCTGAGCCATTGTGTTGGAGGGGAGAAAAGGAAAACCCATGCTGACCGCTGAGGCTGTCCACCCAGACCCGCACCCACACAGCCCCGGGGGACACCAGACCCAGGTGGACATCAGGACCCAGGTGGACATCAGGCCCAGGTGGACACCAGGACCCAGGTGGACATCAGGCCCCAGGTGGACACCAGGCCCCAGATGGACACCAGGCCCAGGTGGACATCAGGACCCAGGTGGACATCAGGCCCAGGTGGACACCAGGCCCCAGGTGGACATCAGGACCCAGGTGGACACCAGGCCCCAGATGGACAGCCAGGGCCCGTGTCCAGTCTCCTTAAAGCTGGGTGGGCAGCCCTGCCGGGCACTGGGGCTGGGCCCTGCCAGGTCTTATTGTGTGGCTGACACACTCAGAGGGCTCGGACGGAGGTGCCTGAGAGGGCACAGTGAATGGCCTTTTCATTTCGTTCTATTTCACCTCCATCGAGTGCTCGCTACCCGCTCTCCCTAATAGAATTACTCTTATCTGCAAGTGATTGAAAGTGGAAGGTTTACTGAAGATTTAAAGAGTGTGAACACAGTTGGAATGTTTTAAACTAACAGTACAAGCTGCATTTTAAGAAAATAATTAACTCCCAGGGGAGGTGCGGGTTTTGGAGCAATGGCAGATTTTCAAGGTTGCTTTCCCTATATGGAGTTTCCAAATAATAAAATATCTTTGATTCCCTGCTGATGTCAGACGAGAAACTGTGAGTGTGCACACAGACTGTCATTTTTTTAAGAGGGCCCATTAGTGCCTTAAAGACGCAGAGCCGAGTCCACAGGCGGAAGGCGAGGGGTGGAGAGCGGCCTTGGGTCTCGCCAGCCAGCCTGTCCATCCTGCACCCTCCCTGCCGGGTGCCCAGGCCCCTCCTAAGGGTGCACCCTCCACAGGGCCACACAGGCCTGGGTGTTCCCATGTGAGGTCATCTCCAGGCACAGCAGCAAAACCCTCACTGTCCAGGCCCAGGCCAGGATGTGAGGGTCTCCAGGAGGGGGTTGGTCCAGTGTCTGGAGTGGGGGTGGCCTCTGGGACCTGGACATGGGGGCAGCCCCAGGGGGACTCACACCTGGTTTTACGGGTAGTGCCGGGCAAGGCATTTTAACTGTATTTCATTTGCTGTTCCCGTAACCTCCAAGGGGGCATCTTCCCCATTTCACAGATGGGAATGACAAGGTTTAATGAGATTGAAGAACTTGCTGAGGGCCCAGCGCTGGCCAGGAGCTCGGCCCCCGAATCTGCAGACCCCAGCCTGTGCCCCCTCTGTGGTCCCAGGGCCGGCTCGCTCCAGATTTGGGTTCCTAGCATGTCCTGGCCTTTCTGCTGGGTCTGTGACTCCAAGGAGCAGTGCGAGGGCTGCTGGTCAGCAGCTGTGTGGAAACTCAGAGCGTGAAGCTGCCGGAGCCCAGTGCTTGGCCAGGGCAGGAAGCACTAAGGCTGGCCATGCCACTCTCTGGGCAGCCGAGGCCGGCGTGGAAAATGGAGGAGGGCCAGGGCTGCCAGGGTCGGAGGAGGCGGGTGAGAAAGGGAGGGCGTGAGGGACAGGGTTCCCCGTGCAGCTTTCTCAGGGCCATTTCCACTTTCTAGGTGGCATTTCAGGGCGGCTCGCACAGTCCATCCACTGGCCAGTCCCTGGGGTCACGGTACTGAGAGTCTGTCCAGCTTGGCACTGGTCCATGCAGGCACCTGTGTGTGAGCCCCACAGGTAAGCGTGGTGCGTCCTGGCCTTCCTCAGCCCAGGGCACTGCCACTGTCCTTTCCGGCCAGCATCAAAGCTTTGGGGACCACCTTCAAGGACAGAGTGGCCAGCTAGCCCTTGGAGAGCTGGTCATTCCAGGTGACATCCCTTGGTTCTCCTGGCCAGGCGAGGGTTGGTGAGGCGGCCCACAGGCCAGCTCTCCTCTCCCCTTTCGGGGACTCCTCCTGTGCCCTGGGTAAAGGGAATAACCCCCCATGCTGAAACTGCCACCCTCATCCTCCAGGTAGCGCATGCCCTGGGCTGGCCGGAACTCAGATCAGCCTGGACCATCCACCTGGAGGAGGCATGGGCCCAGGGCACCCCCTCATCCTGCTGGCTCCTGCCTCCGGGATTCTGGGGACCCTATCTGCACAGCGTCTGCAGATCCAGCCCTTCTCCAGAGGGGAGAGGACAGCTCTCCTCTAGCCAAGTCCCAAGTGGGGGTTCCAGCTCACTCTGGAGGAGAGGGCTGCCTCTACAGGGCAAGACAGGCAGGCAGTCCAGAGCCCATGCCCCACCCTGGCCATGACCAGACAACCCTCCGAGGGGGATGGAGAGGGTCCCTTCTGTCTAGCACCAGCTGTGGGAGGCATTCTAGGAGCTCTGGCGTCCATGCTGCTCTGGGCCCTCTCTCCAAGGAAGTGGCTCCCGCAGCGGGGAGGTTTGGGGGACACCACCCCTTCTGTCCCACTTCATCCTGCTCTCAGAAGCCAGCCTGCCTGGCCCCGGCCCGCCCGGCCCTCTGCCTGGGAAGCTCGGAGGATGGAAAGCAGCGTTCACCAGTTGTCCATTTTTCTAACACCTTCCCCCAAATGTCTGCCTCTCAGGAATAATTCTTTCTGGTAATTTACTTGCAAAACATTTGGCCATTAACACCCAGCCAAGAGTGGATGGCAGGTCACAGACTATTAAAACTATCCACACCTGGGCCCTCCATCGCCTGCTGAACCGCTGCCCTGGGCCGGGGCGTCCCGCCAAGAGCTGTGCCTGCAGCCAGGCTGGGGCGCCCCTTTCTGCCTCCTCCCTCTGCCCCCACACAGCCTCATCCTCTGGCAGGGGCTGCGGACTCGTGCAGGAGGGAGTCCTCCGAGACGGACGAGGTGGGTGAGTGCTTACAGCAGGCTGGCCAGCAAGGGCAGCTCCCGCGAGGACCGCTCACGCTGTAGATACGAGCGCACTGCAGATGGACAGAGGAAGCCTCCTCAAACAGAGGCTCCCCAGCTGCGTCTGTCCCTCAGGACACTGTGTCCTGAGCCCTCCGCTGTGCTGACCAGGGTCCTCCCAGAGGGTCCCTTCTCCTGCAGGGTAGGGGAGGACCCCAGGACCTACTGAGGGTCCCTTTGGGTGTCAGGTGCTGAGATACAGCCTGAGTTGATCTTTCTGGAAGGACGGTGGATGGGGATGCCACAATCTTGCATGTTCTTCACATGTACCCCAAAACCTAAAATACAATAAAAAAAAAATTAAAATTAAAATTAAAAAAAAAAAACAAAAACAAAACCCTGTCCTCAACAAGGTCTGCATAGCAGGAGCTCAGCGCATCCAGCCGGCTCCGCCCACGAGGATGAGTCACTTACTCTTCCATGCCACTCTACAGTCCAGGAAACGGACGCACAGAGAGGCAGAGCTCTCGGGGCGAGGGGCGGGTGCTGAGCCCAGCCCAGACTTTGCTTTCACTGTGCCAGTCAGGGTTGGGGGCCCTGGACCTTGATCCTCAGCAGTTTCTGGAAGGCAGCCTCCTTGGGGGTCCTGCCTCGGCCCCCGTCGAGGGAGGCTTTTCCGCTGCTCCGCTGATCCGAGCCCGGAGCTCCTGTGTGGGCGGCAGCAGTGAAGTGTGTGCTGAGCCCGCAGCATGGACAGGACCCTGGCAGCCCAGCCGGGCAGGCGTCGGACGCGTCTCAGCCCCAGAGAAGTCTCAGCCCAGTTAAGCCCCCTCCCAGCTGGCTGCCTGTGAATGTGGGTCCCAGAGCCCGAGTCTCTTGGGGCTTGGTGAGCCTGGGCCCTGGGGCTTGGTCGTCGGCCTTAATTTCCAGGTGTCTAAAGGAGAAGACGCTGATGGGGACTTCTGAGGGGGACTGGGAGGTGCCGCAGGGACCAGGGCCGAGGGGAGGAGGAAGGGCTGCAGCGTCGCCAGGCACATCCTCTCCATCCCAAAGCCCCAGCATGGAGTCTTACCATCCGCACACCCCATGTGGCTGGCCCACCCTGGGCCTGGGGTGTGAATTCTTCTTCTCTCCCAGCCCCCAGAGCCCTCAGCCCCAGGCCCACCCAGGAGGATGGGAGCAAGACCCGGGCACCACCCGGACCCTGAAGGGACCCTGTCCCCTGTGCTGGGGGATCCACCTCACTGGTGTGAAAACCAAGGACTTCAGTGGCCAGAGACCCCCAACACCCGCTCCCCAGAGCAGGAGGAGGGCTCCTCCCGGGTCAGCACTTTCCCGGGCCCTGGCAGATGGCTGCCACCCTCCAAGGTCAAGTTAACCACGACTGTGTGGTGGGAGGGCCGGGTGCTGGTGTCCAGGATTTAGCCCTGGCCGCCTTGCTCAGCCCCTGACCTGTGGCCACTCTGCCACCCGGCAAGGCCGGGGCTATCCCCGGACAGACCCAGTCAACACCTGAACCTCCAGGGCCCAGGGACGGCCCAGGGCTCCAGTGCTTGGGGAGGCTTATTCTCGGGGGGCTGCCTCAACCCAGCCGCCAGGGAGCCGGAGTCAGCTTGTCCATCCCAGGGACAGCGCCAGACCTGTGCTCTGCCAGCCTGTCCCTTGGTGTTGCCCAGCCAGGAGAGGCCTCTTCCCCAGGCGCGAAGGGTGGAAGCTGAGGCTCAGAGAGTGCGTCTGCTAGGATTGCAGGGATCAAAAGTGACGGAAACTCCAACCCAAACCTGTGTAAGCCAGTCTGTGCCAGTGTGCCCAGGCGGGGAGGAGGCAGGGTGGGGGCGGATGCCCCAGGGCTCCAAGAAGCCGTGAGTGGCCACTGCTCCCCCCTCCTCCTTCTGTGTCTTGGCTTCCATCTCAGCTCCACTGGCAGCAAGAAGGTGGCCGGCCTCAGCTCCCCATTCCCCCGCAGGCTTCAGGCCTCAAAGGGCATCAGAAGGCCTGGCGGATCTGGTGGACCATCTGGGGAATCACAGAGCCTACGGCTTCTGCCTGGTCCAGGTCTGTGCCTTGGAGGTGGGGGTGGGGCCAGCTACCTCGACAGGAGGGGCCGGAGACAGAGAAGGGCTCCTGCTCAGAGGGCCGCTGGGCCTGTCTCAGGACGGGGAAGGAGGCTGGGAGGTGGGAAGGTTGTGTCCACCTGAAGTCACCATCTGGGCGGCCCAGCCCTTCTGCCTCCCAAGCCAAAAGCCTGGCCACGGACCCTCCTGTCTCCCACTCTCCAAAACCCCTAAAACACAAATGCCACTGAGACCAGGCCCACATGAGGTGCTGGGCACAGGCCTCGGGGACCCAGTGCCCCTGCCCAGCAAGGCTTGGGTCCTCAGATGGGAAGGACCAGAGCCCTGGAAGGAGGACTGGGAATCACCGCCCGGATGCGCGGCCACAACACGGTGTAGCCGCTGCCCCTGAGATCTCCACGCTCCAGGAGAATAGACTGGATCTCCACACTCCAGGAGAAGAGACTGGATCTCCACGCTCCAGGAGAACAGACTGGATCTCCACGCTCCAGGAGAAGAGACTGGATCTCCACGCTCCAGGAGAAGAGACTGGATCTCCACACTCCAGGAGAAGAGATTGGATCTCCACGCTCCAGGAGAAGAGATTGGATCTCCACGCTCCAGGCGAGCCCTTCCCAAGTGAGGCACTAGGGCCGTGTCCACCCTGGGCCGGCTGCAATCAGCCCTGAGGATTTTCTGAGCCCTCCTCACACCAAGCCCCATGGACATGTGCTGAGGGCCAAGAGGAGGCTCTGGACGGTCCCCGGGCCCCCATGCCCCACACCCAGCACAGGGCGAGTGCTCCACATGCCTTGGCCAGCTCAACCAGTGGCCGGCCAGAGGGTCACTCTGAAGATGTTTCTGCCCAGACTTCAGGTAAGAAAGTGCAAGGTGACTGCCTGGCCACTGTGGAGGAGGGGCCGAGGACAGGGAGGGGTGAAGTGGGCGCCCAGCTCTTGGCCCCCAGAAAGGCCACTTGCAGACGCCCCCACCCTGCCCTGCCCTCATCCCCATCATACCCCCCCAACACCAAAGGGGTTTATAAGGAACTGTTCGGCGCACCAGAGAGAATGCCGCCGTCATTAAGGGATTTAACGACAGCTCTGACCGATTCTGGGATTTGCTCTGCCCTCATTACACACGGTAACAAGCGTTTCTCTGAGACGCAGCACTGCGCCCACGGCCGCCCTCCTGTGTTGTGTGTGACTTTCATTAGAAGGCGTTTTATGAAGCCACCGATCACAGACGCGCGTCTAACCCGAGGCCGCGGCAGCTGCTGCTCACAGGCCTGGCATCCTGTGCTGGGCGGCCGGTGCCGTGCCCGTGGGCCTGTCCCGTGCTGGGTGGGGCCTGTGTGTGCCCGTGGGCCTGTCCCGCGCTGGGTGGGGCCGGTGCCGTGCCCGTGGGCCTGTCCCGTGCTGGGTAGGGCCTGTGTGTGCCCTCGGGCCCGCCCTGCGCTGGGTGGGGCGTGTGTGTGCCCACGGGCCTCTCCCGCGCTGGGTGGGGCCTGTGTGTGCCCGCGGGCCTGTCTGCCACCCCAAGTGTGCAGAAAGGCATCTGTGACAATGGTTGTCTCTGCAGCCAGAACCTGCCCCTCTGACACCCTCAGCCAGGGCTGGCATCAGGGCCTGAAGGTCGACGCCTGTCCACGCTGCTGTGGGCTGAGCTCACCAGGGCCTCTCTGGCCTCGGAGTCCCTGTGTCGGCAGACACATGCCCTTCACCTTATTTTAGCCGCAGGACTATTTTCCCACAAACTGTCAAATGGTGTAATACCCAAGTCAAAAAGGCAGAGGTGACGCTGATTCTGTCGGCTCACAATAGCCACCCTGTGCCTCACTCCACTCCCACCCAAGGAGGCCCCTGGGACACCCTAAATTCCTGGGAGTCTTTGGAACCATGCACTGACTGTGGCCTGGGAGTCCCCCCAGCTCAGCACCTTGAGCCCCTAAAGGTGAGTGAGGCTGAGGGGGCAGCAGCTCTGCCCCGAGAGGCAGCCTGAGGCACCTGGTTTGCACCACCTGTGGTCAAGGGGCCCAGCAGACCAGGGCCCAGGCCCCAGGGTCCAGCAAGAGGAGTGGCTCACTCCGAAGCTGAAACCCAGGACTTTGGAGAGGTACACTCCCCTACCCAAGGTGTCTGCTGAGTCCCCAGCCCCAAGCAGCCTTCCCTGCTATCCGAGTGCCTGCTTGTCCAGGGACACTCAGCAGACCCGTGTTTATAAGATGAGGAAGGCAAGAACGAGTCTCTCCAGAGGACCAGCCCCTGCCAAGAAAGTTCCCAACAAGCAAGTTTTGCAGCTGGAAGGCCCCAGGTGAAGCAGGCACTGGTGGCCGCGGAAGCTCTGTCCCTCTGGTTCTCAGGCCCTGGCCATGGGCCTTCCACCCTCCACCCAGACCAGCCACCCTAGGCCAGGATGGGAGCAGCCCCCCCCCAGGTGCCACCCAGACTGCAGGGTCCCTCTCTGGGGTCCGTGAGCCCCTTCTTCACCATGCCTGGGAGGGGCAGAGACGGGGGTTCTCAGGCTCCCCATACCCAGCCCCGTGCAGGGCTCTGAAGCTCTGTCTGCAAAGAGTTGCGGCTTTGCCTCTTGACCAGCAAAGAAGCTCAAAGGAATGAGAGCCATGGCCCAGGTGAGGGGAGGCGGAGTGGAGGGGAGGTGGGATGCGCAGGCGGAAGGAGCACCCACAGCTTCTCCGAGGCCACCTCGGTCTTGCCCCGCTTTCCCAGACTGACACTCGCAAGACGTGGGCCTGGCGAGGCCTGGGAGAGAGAGTGCAGCAGAGAGGAGTCGGCAGGTCGCTCCGCAGCTGGGCCAAGTTCACCCTGCCCCCCAGAAACAGCCCATGAATAAGTCAATAACGAGCCCTGCGATCTGGCTCTGCCCTCGCTCGGGCTGGGCCAGGGCGGCGATTGCGTCCACAATACCGTGCATTCATTACACTCCTTAAAAACAGTGTTGTGTGTCTGGAGAACAGGAAGTGGCCGTAAGTCCCCCGTGTAAAAGCCATCTGAAGCCACGGACCAGGTATGTTCCCAATCAGGAAGCAGGCAGTAAATAAACATTTACGTCCCGCGGCCGCGCACCCGCCGGCCCCCAGGCTGCAGGGGGCACAGAGAGCGGAAATTTGTTTAGTCCTGTAAAGCACAGGCCATATATCAATAGACGATTAAAAATGGAAACGGTGCTGGCTAATGGATGGTATTGATTTTAATAAGCGTTAAGCACATGGGTTCAAAGATAAGAACCACACGGCCATCTCTTCGTGCTCAGAGAAAGTGGCTCCTGCTAAGAAGAAGAAGAAAAAAAACCTCTTTTCCAAATGGAAACTTTCACCCGTCTTACTAGGGGAGTGGTTTCCAAATCAGCATTCATTTCAGAGGACAGAGTGTGGCCCGAGTGATATATTCAACCACTCCTGCGATGAGGTGGGCACGCTGCCCTGGCAGCAGTAGCAGCACGGGCGCAGGAGCCTCCTGTGTCCACGAGCCTGCCTGGGTGCCACAGGTGGCCACGAGCCCCGAGTGGCTGTCACAGGCGTGGCCAGTGTCCACTCATCCCGGGCAGTGCTGATGTGTCCAGGGTCAGGACTCACCCCATGCCGCTCCCTGGTCAGGGAATCACCGATTTTGGATTTCAGGCTGCCCAAACACAACCGCACTCAACCAAACTGAGCTTTTTTAAAATTTTTTGAGACAAGGTGTCGCTTCATCCTCGAGGCTGGAGTACAGTGACAGACTCACAGCTCACAGCAGCCGCCACCTCCCCAGGCTCAGGTGATCCTCCCCCCTCAGCCTCCTGAGTAGCTGGGATGCCTTCACCTGAAATGGGAGCGCAGCCTGACCCTCGGGAGGTTCTAGAAGTTGACCTTGCCCTTCGGCTGAGTTCAGTGGATGTCTGGACTCCTTTTAGGCAGGAGGGGCAGAAGACTGAGCTGACCGTGCCCTGGGTAGGTGCACAGGGCCCCAGAACAAGGCTGCAGCTCCCCGACCCTGAGATGCAGGTCCCCTGCTCCAGACTCAGTCACTCTGCCGGTGGGGGGTGTGACTGCTTGGGGAGCCCCCGTGCCACATGTCTGTTACAGCCTGGGTGGGAGAAGCTGGGTATCCCTAGGCATCCATCACCCGAGGGCCCCACTGCCCCATGGATACAGCTGGACTTCCTCCAGCGCCACTCCAGGCTTCACTGGCTTCCACGATGAGGGCCACTTGCTCAGTTTGTTAACTCAGCGTTCTTCTCACTGTCCTCGGGGCTCCCTGCCTGCCGGATTCCGCGGGACACTGGGCCCTGAGAGGCAGGAGCAGTGAACCCAAAATCCACCTGGAACGTCAGTGTGTGGTTGGAAGTCCCTGGTCCTCCCAGGGAAGATGCTTTGGGGCGGCAGGGTTGGCAGCAGCTCTGAGATAATGACAATGTGCTGGCTGCCCATCCGCCCGGCTCCGAGCCCAGGCACTGGCTGCCAAGGCAGCGCCCCACACCCCCCCGCCCAGAGCCTGCCCCGGCTGGGAAAGGCCTGCACCACGCCGCAGTCTAACCATTGCAGACGGTCACTGGGAATTTTCTGATAAATTATTTTGTCTAGCCTGCTTTCCAGGCCAACCTCTTTGGCCTCCACAGCTCTTATAAATCATTTCCCATTGAGTGGGAAAATGAATTCTACCCAAGTCTCAGCTTCAAAGTGGGTGGGGTTTCTTTGTTCAGACATTTCCTATTTTTATAGGCTATAAAGAGACCCCACCTTCATCAGGCTGCACCAGCTGCTCAGGGCGCAAGGCGGCCGCTTGTGAGAGGGGAAGCCATGGGTTCAAGATGGAGAGTGGGCTGGGGGGAGAGTCTTGCTTGTTTTGGAATAAACAAAGTACCCAGCTGTACATTCTACAGCACCTACTGTGCGCTCCAGGTCAGGTGCTGGGCTCCCCACAGAGCTGTGGTTCAGGCCTAAGATGGGATGGGAAGTGGACAAAAATGCCAGCCTTGCTCCGGGGTTGCCGTATCCTGGGCACATGGCAAGGAATGCACCAGCCAGAGCCCTGGGCTGTGAGGCGGGAGGCCGGCCGGCAGGGGGATGTGCCGCCCTCCTGGCTGCTCTAACAGTTGGCATCAGTGGAGTGCTAAACTTCTCCACACAATACAAGTTTATTCTTTCACAGTTCTGGAGGCCAGGGGCACACAGCCAAGGTGTGAGTGGGGCTGCGGTCCCTCCAGAGGCCTTAGGGGAGGACCTTTCTCCCCTTCCAGCTTCTGTGGCCCCGGAAATGCTTGGCTTATAGAGGCATGACTCTGACTTCTGCCTCCTCTTCACAGAGCCTCTCCTCTATGTCTCCTCTGAGGCTCCTCTGTGTCTCTTCTGTGGCTCCTCCATGTCTCCTCTGAGGCTCCTCTGTGGTTCCTCTGTGTCTCCTCTGTGGCTCCTCTGTGGCTCCTCTGTGGTTCCTCTGTGGCTCCTCCATGTCTCCTGTGTGGCTCCTCTGTGTCTCCTCTGAGGCTCCCCTTTGGCTCCCCTGTGTGTCTGAATTTTCCTCATCTTATAAGGACACCAGTCATTAGGTTTGGGATCTACCCTCATCTGGTATGATCTCATCTTGACCTGCTCACATCAGTGAAGACCACGTTTCCAAGTCAGGTCACATTCACAGGCTCCAGTGGACGTGGATCTTGAGGTGACCTGTCCCACCCAGCGCAGATGATCCATAGAGTCTCCCAAGAAGCCGCGCCCGACACCCTCCACTCCCCGGAAGTGCTGGGTCTGTCCTTCTGTGGGGGCTTTGAGCACAAGGCACTGTCATGATGCCCTTTCCAAGCCCCCAGCCCTAGGGGCAAGCTTACTCCAGCCTTGGGAGTCTCACCTTGAAATGTCATTTTACTTGCCAACTGCAGGTCTTGGCTTAACTTCCCCTTCTCGGAAAGTCATCTTTCCATTTAACCTCCTGAACAACTTATTTTTCTCTACTTTTTCCATCATGATCTGTAATGATAAATTAAGCTGTTCCTGTTCCCACAAGACTGTGGACTCCACAAAGGCACAGACTTATCTGTTCACCGCCATATCTCTGAACTGACACAGCACTTAGCAAATGGCCACCTGGGAAATAGTCATTGAATGAATGGGTGGAAGGATGGGTGGCTGGATGGATGGATGAGTGGACGAACGGATGGACAGCGGAATAGTAGACGGTGAGATGGATGGATGGTGGGTGGCTGGATGGATGGATGAGTGGACGAACGGATGGACAGCCGAATAGTAGATGGTGAGATGGATGGATGGTGTGGATGGATGGATGGATGAGTGGGCAAATGGATGGATGGATGAGTAGTAGTTGGTAAGATGGATGCTGATGAGATAGGGGCTCAAACAGAAGCCTAAGCACGGCCATCTTATAGAGAAGCCACCTGGGCCCTGGGCAGAGGTGTAGTTTTCAGAACTGTTACTGTACTGAAATTCTCAGAAGTGTTAAGGGTAAAAATTTCCACTGCTACCCCCTTCCCCTCGCAACAAACCGCTGACTTAACTTCTGTACAGACAGCTTGCCTTGCACATCCCTGTGCCCCCCTGAACAAGGATGTGGTTTTGCAGCTTAAATGCCTTGCTCCCCCTGAGCTCAGGGCCACAGGTTGGAGAGACACAAGTCCTCCGTGGCCGCCGGCAATAAAGACCCTGCGATTTGGCGTACTTTTGTCTTGGTGTTGATTTTCTGTGCTCACCCCGGTGCAAGATAATCTTAACTAAGGGGCCCACTATTTTCCTTTATTCTTTAATGCCCCCCTCCCCTTCACTTCTCTCCTTAACCAGTCTTACAATCCAGTCAATCATTTTCCCCCTTTCTCCATCCATTATTATCTGGTTAATGCCTAGTCCTAATAAACCCATCTTTTTCATCTTCTCTCTGCCTTCAGCACATCAAAGCAAGCTAACGAAATAGAAAGAGATGGTAAAGGATGTTTGCTTTATTAAATACTGTTCTTGAATCCGTCATTCAAGTGTGCACATGAACAGCAAGGACAATTCAATTTTAAAGCCCAAGTAAATATCATTACTGTGTCTTGGAGCTTTTTTTGTTTTTCCAATCTGTTGAAATATACATAGTGTATTATCATTAATGTCATTAAGAATGTGTGATTAGACATACACATTTCTCCTTCCCATAGCTGTTTAACATAATATTGAAAATAGATCTTTCTGAAAAAATCTGTATCTTAATATATTTAGTAACCTCATTTGTAAAACTGGCTTTGTTCTAACCATTCAAATATTTGGTACTGAAATAGAAGTGTAAATGAACAGGTAGAAAGGAAGGAGAGGATTGAACAAATTATCCAGATGAAGTAAATTCTTAAACAACTTATCTTTTAAATATACATTTTCCACTGTATTTCTTTGCCTATCGCTGTTACTTGTATTGATTAATTTAATGTGTCTTTGTGCAGTTGTGTGTGAGAAAGAACGAGGTAGTTCCTTAGCTTTATTCTCATTAGCCTCTACTCTCTTCTCTTTTCATTACTTCTGGGAATGTTCTTCAGTTTCTTATTTTATCCTTACAACTATCATGAGTCAGAGTTTGCTCAGTATTGATGTGGCATTTCCCATATCTGCACAATTGATTTTATGAAAAGCAATAAACTTTTTTCCTCTAGGTATTGTTTGAGAATCCCAAAGACTTCTGTTGAAAGGCTCAACAACAAAAGTTTCTACTCAAATGTCATCATCAGTACTTCTGCCTGACAGGGTCAAAGACATTTTAATGCAGAAATAAATGAAATTTGAAGTGGAAAATTCAAACCTATTTACTTTCTTACATTGCAAATTGAATTCTAAGTTTATCTACTTATACAAATTTTTAAAATCAATTATGACACTATTTTAGTGTCAAGTAGGAGGAGTTTCATTATACTACTGGTTAGCTTTACAATAAAAAATAACATGCATATTAATTTCACCAGTAGATTTTAAAATTTGATAGCAAATAAAAAATGAACTTCTATCCTAATTAACATCAGCATGTGCTACTTGAATCTGATTTTTTTAAAGCATTTCTTGACTCCAAGTTTAGAATCTTGTAGTTGAAACAGGAAATAATCTATGAAGAAAGGAGTGCTCTTTAGAAGACTTGAAAATAATGGCATTTTTTAGAGTGCCTGTAAAATCTTGGGCTAGTTTTTACTGATAAGGTAGTGTTTATTGATGATTATTTTAACAGTTTTAAAAAAGCAGTCATACTACAAACTGTATAATTCCAGCCAATTTATGGCACAACAAATAAAAGATTATCCTTTGAAAAGATAAGATTGCTATGATCATGAAGGAGGGACAGATTTTTGGATTGAAGGAAAAATATTCAAGATTGTGGCAAACACTTAAGCTAATCTCTTAAGGACCTTCTGCTGAAGCAAAACAATTACCCATGCCTAATCTATACTTAACATTTCTTTTCTTTGGTAAACACAGAATATTAACTCCTGGTTAAAAGGTAAACAATCTTGAGTAAGCATTCATTCTCTCATTCAAGAAATAAGCCCCTGTGTATATGTACGTTAAGCATAAACTCTTTATAATATATTTAACAATAATCATTCTTTGGAAAACAGTTTTCAACTTATTTGAAAATTATTGGCTACTAAAATTTTCCTTTGACTAAAGTACGCTTTGCAACATTTTCATATTTTTATAATGAAAAAAATTATGTGTGCGTTTCTCAGAATCTTCCTTTTTATCAACCTGAGTACATCATAAGAACAATGTAATCCTATATAAAATATTTCTATAAGCATCCTAATTCAGTCAGGAACCTGTAAACCATTCAGTTCAAGGACATTTGGCAATGATGTGGTCCTATTTTCTATGTCAGAGTAACTTTACAACCTATTACTTCCTTTACCGTAAAATAAAGCTCCTGAACCTTGTAAGATCTAATGTTTATGTTAAACACAGGGTTACTACCACGCTACTGCTTCCGCATCATGATTTGTTTCATTTCCAATATTAAAACCAGTGATCTTCAGAAAGTAATAGTAAAATGTAGAGCATTTATCTGATAGCTAAAAAATTAAATATCCTGTATATGTAATGCTAGAAGATAATTGAAACTTAAAGTTTTGAAGGTTTTTTTTTTTATCATTTAGATGTAATCATTTTCAAAGGATCAAACTTCTCTATGTTATTAAACAGAGAAGTCTTGGTGACACTCAACTTTGTTTTCTAGAGCTAAGGTATATTTAGTTTCAACACACATTTTCATATAGTGTTGTTTTATAAGAACTGAATTGATTAAGAGTTAACATATTTTTTTTTCCTAAATTTCTGCAATACCCAGCATTCTCATAGATGGTATGTTTATTGCAACAATTTTCAAACATTCTAAGGTGTGACATAGAATAAAAAATATATTTGACAACTATACATATTATGTAAACACATATACACAAGAAATAATAGCTTGCTCTCTCCAGTGTTCTGTGACATTTTCTTTGCTCATTCTTCTTCTCTACATTTTCCTTTGGTACTCTATTATTTTCTATTTTTTAAAGAAAAGGTCATATAAATTGATTTTATGACTCATTCATAAGCCAAAACTTGCAATTTAAAAACACTGCATTGGTGGCCCACGTTGAGAGTGCTGTATCCTGAGGGTTCTCTTGTTCCTATGCTGCAACACTATTATATTTTCGCTGTTATTTCTATATGGTTACATCACTATCTTCATCCTTGCAATTTTGAGTGGTAGTGCTTAAGTCCACCATGCCTCACATTTCCGTGACATCTCCTAGAGCCAGGTTATCATAGGTGCTGTTCTATTTTCTGTCTTTTAAAAGTCATATCTTTTACTTTTCTTTCTCTTTTCCTTGAAGCACTTCTGATACTCTGAATTCACAAGACATCGACTTTGGAGCCCTTCTCAATTACTGAGAAGAGTCTGCCTATCCAAATTGGAGTTTTTTGTAAATGTTCACATTTTCTATACTTTTGGACATTAGCATCGTTTCTGTTTATTTTCTTTTAGCTTTGCTGTTTAGAGGCTTCTATATGTTTGAGTTTTTGTATGCCTGGATTGAGGTTACGTAAATATTGTAAAATCATGTGTTAAAAAGATGTGTAATGCAAGAAAATTTCTTTCTGTATTTTTTTGAGTAAGTGGCTAAGGAATAAGACTTTTTCAAGTTTTACCATTAATTAAAATAATTACATATATCTACAGAGATTCTAAATTAAATCTATTTTTCACATTTTATTTCCTTTACACATTTTTGCAGAAATGATAGTCAAGATATTTAACAGCTGGTATAAGGCAGACAATAATCCATATCTCAGTATGTTGTACTGGTGACTACTAGAGAAATATTAGCTCTAAATATACAATATACGTTATGAAATAAATGCAAAGAGGAAAAGCAAATCTTATTAGAACAATATGCTAACTTTAAAAAAATACATAAATAATTCTAATATTTCCATTTTTAAAATGTTTAGTGATTATTTTTCTGCAATCTTCCTATAATTACCATGTTGTTAAATTTATCATACAAAAATATATCAAATGTTTACAAAACTATAAAAGAGTAAAATGCTTAAACATAATCTCAAAATTAATGTATTTTTAAAACTACAGATTTTAAATCTATGAACCAAAAAGTGCATGTCTGAAAATCTATTAAACATATATTTAGTACCATTCCAAAATGGTGTCTTAAATGTATTGAGACATGTTTGGTATGGGGTTTTCCGGTGAACATTTTACATAATCCCTCAAAATAATTGCCTTTTTGTTGCAAGAAAACTGCTTACCTGGAAATGTTCAAGAAGTACATTTCCTCTATGGATCCATAATCGTGGTTATGCAAGCTCTTATGGGATTTTCACAAGACATTGGAATATTTAATTGAAAATGATTGAGTGTCCAACACACTATAGATGCCCATGCCCAGCCTAAATAACAGTAGTTGAGATTACCGAGAGTCAGCTTCTTGTTTTAAAAACAAAACCAAATATATTCAGTCTCATTTCCAAGATAACGACTGTGTGTTTCCAGAGAGTGAATGTGTGATTAAACTTTGAAACCACAAAAAAGAAGCAAAAGACCTTATGGACCTCAGAAAAGAAACTCATTATGAAAAGAACTGCACATATATTTATTTTTAATTTGGAAAATTTAGAATGAATTTTTCAATATTATATCTTTGTAGACATTTTAGAAGAAACTGACTATATTATTTTTAATTTTTAATTACTTAATTGAGACAATTTTGCATTTCTTTAGATATCAGAACACAAAAGAAAACACACACACACACCCCCATACCAACCTAAGTGCTCTATATCCCTTATTATCTATGTACTACTGGTATAAGAACATCTAGATGATAAAGAGACAATTATTATGTTTATTCCACTAATTATTTTAGTGACATTTTAAACATAGCATTTAATAATATACTATGACATACTCTTGAGGAGTGTTTTATTTTAAATTCCAGCTTTTTCTATTTATGTTCCAGGCTTTTCATTGTATTGCATTGCATTGATATTGTTTTGGCACTAATTTTGTATTCTAGCTGTAACCTGCAGTCTTTATCTTCTAAAAGTTATATAAAATTAAGAATGCAATATATCCTATTTTTAAAAAAATATATATTATAGAACTGAATAATTATTGCTCTCATTATAAAATCTAGGCAGAAACTATTTAGGTATATTTAGGTCTGTTTAGAAATTCTTTAAATAATGTTTAGCTATACTAATATAGGTTTGAGCCTACATAACTGGTATTTTTTAACAATTACATGATTGAAATATGGGCTGTCCTAGCAGTTCATAAGAACTCTTCAATGCTTGCCAACTTTATTGTTATTGTGAAAAGAAATCAATGCTGAAAAACACTAGGTACACAAAAAAATACAACTATCATTGTTGTTAATATAAAAGGGAGATTTGTTTGTAATCCCAATTCTGCCATTTATCAGCTGTGTGACTGGGAAACTGGAACAGCGTTTGTTTTTCCTCATCTAAAAAATCGGAAATGATTGCAACAGTCCTTATAAACCTTTTACAACAAAGTAGTTGTGTGATTTAAATTAAACAATTACACATGAGAGAAAACAATAAAAAACTATGCCAAAAAAAGGTCTTATACATCACTGACCCTGGATTCTTCACCACTCATGGACCACACCATCTACTTAGTTTGGGTTGCTTAAGGCTTTCCAGATCCTCATTTGTTCTTTGCAAAGTTTGCTAACTACTTAGTCCCTTTCATTCCAATAAAACTGCTTCAGAGTCTAGACTTTCCCACATGTATCAAACTAAAACTCATTTATAATTTATTCTTTTCTTTTCAAATTGATCTAAACTTGTGCTATGATAAAATTAAGGTAAATTAGTGAAGAGGCTTTTCCTGTGGCTAAGGACTTTCCAGTCTCCTGTTTTAACCATTGTGGATTTTACCCCATCTGTGGTTCATAACTCTGCTTCTCTTCTCTGTGGTTTATTACTATTATTACTTAACTTCAAATAAAATATCCAAGTTGCTATATCAGTTTTGCCATGATATCAGTCTGGGTTCCTTTGCTGTTTAAATATGCTGTTGAAAATCACAGACCCACTCTCCTGAAATGTGTTTATTCAGCCTGAAATCTTGAATTCCATTGTCTGGGAATATATATGAGATGATAACTCAGTTGTCAGAATTGCCATAATAGCCTAATATTAGCATAAATATATAATTAATATAATATATAATTAAGATTTCTGAGTGGGTAACTTGGTGAGATATACTGTATGTATTTCCTTTATCAAATAATAATTTATCGACTTCGTTGTTATGTACTATGCAATTAACTTGGAGGCCAACATTTCATATACACTGTCGTTATTAAAACAGTCTGTTAAATTTTGTGTTCTTCATTTTAGAGATAAAACTACTTGATGTGTAAGAGTGAACCCTAACGTAAACATTGGATTTTGATGTCATAATGATGGATCAGTGTAGGTACATTGATTATAAGAAATGTAATATTTTGGTATAGAATGTCAGTAGTGAGGAAGGGTGAGTGGGTAAGGACAAGGGGTATAGGAGAAATCTCTGTACTTTCCACTCAATTTCACTGTGAATCTAAAACTGCTCTAAAAATTAAAATCTATCAATTAAAAAAAAATACTTGGTCTGGTTAAGTGATTTGCTCAGGACTACTCAGGCCACAGATATCCACATGTTTATAATTTAAACCTAGGTCCACAATCTCTTTCTACAATACCACAAAACATTTTGTGCCTCAAAGTATGACAGCTTAGGCATCCTACTTGAAAATAAAATACAGATCTCAATGATTAATTAGAGTTTTTCTATATATCAGGAGACAGGTAAATATTCTGTAATAACAACTGCTATGTATTAGGTGAAATAATGTAAAATTGCTATTATTATTAATATTTTAAAATACATATTTTATCTTCTTTTTGTAAACATTTCACTCTAGATGATAACTTGCTTTCTTTAATTCCTCATTTGTTTTGTCATTTCCTCTCATGGTACTTGAACTGTATAATGATTAGCAAATAACCTGTGATTTGTAAAAAGGTACATGTTTGGTTGAGAAAATTGACTTAATATAAAACTGCTTTGCTTTTTTTGTCTTTTTTTTTTTTTTTTCCCGAAATGAAGTTTTGTTCTTGTTGCCCAGGCTGGAGTGCAATGATGTGATCTCAGCTCACTGCAACTTCTGCCTCCTGGTTCAAGCAATTCTCCTGCCTCATCTTCCCCAGTAGCTGGGATTACAGGTGCCCACCACAACCCTGACTAATTTTTTTGTATTTTTAGTAGAGACGGGGTTTCACTATATTGGCCAGGCAGGTCTCAAACACCTGATCTAAGACAATCCACCCGCCCAGGCCTCCCAAAGTGCTGGAATTACAAGCATGAGCCACCGTGCCCTGCCTTTTGTCTGTTTTTTTTTGTTGTTGTTGTTGTTAAAAAGTCTCCATTGTGCTAACAGAAAAATACATTAATATATACATATCAGAGTTCTTTAATTCTTGATCAATTTGAAAATATATGTGTAATTATTCCTCTAAAACACCTTACCAGTTGCTCTATAGTATGTGATCTGTCTTCCTAACGATTAAATTCGTTCTTCTTTTATAAAATTGGAATGTTACATGCTGTGCAATTATGCATACTATATTTATAGCAAGAACAAAAGAAAAACTGTGGTTACCAGAAAGCAAAATAGTAAGTACAACATAAACATTGTGCTGGATACATAATAAAATTTATCAGTAACTATAATTATTTTCTTTTATTGAATAGATACAAAATACAGATTTATCTCACTGAAAATGTCGAATTGCTTTTTTTTGGAGGTGAATTTAAAAAGCATTAAACATTTGATTAAAATGAATGATGTCTCATTAGTTACACCGTGTTGGGGGCAACCTCACAGCATTTAAGGTCATGACTTCAATGTAATATTAGGGTTTCATGTTGTGTGTGTGTGTGTGTGTGTGTGTGTGTGTGTGTATGAGTCTGTTTTCCTCTACTTTTATAAATGGAGAATGCTGCTGCCTGAAAGCTGTCTGGGAATTCAGCCAACGAAAGAAGAGGGTTGCAAAAACTCTGGGGACTTGAAAAGAAATGTGGCTGGCATTAGCTCGATCCTCATTTTAAACTAAAATTAAAACAATGGACACACATGTACAGTAATCTCTCTTTTAAGGAAAGAATAGAATGCTTCTATAGTAGTGTCAAGTGGAACAATTTGGTCCTGGCCCAAGTTATACAGCTGTTTCACAGGAAAATGGCAAAAGGCTTCAGTCCAAAGCAGGCAAATAAGGCATGATTGTTCATAAACAGTCACTGGGGCCCTCACATTTAGAACAAGGAAAACAACATTAGCATAAAGAAGGGCAGGTTCCGAACACCAGCATCAGTGCAACTTGAGCCACGCCATGATGATGTGATTTACACAAAAGATAGCAGTGTGATTCCGCCTACTACCGGTAAACCTAATTACTGTGAATATCTCATTCTTCAAAACATCACATATTAGTCAAATACTTTTTAAGAAACAATGAAGTTTGGGGTACAGATTAAATGTATTATTTAAGACAGCTACAATATATAAATAAATCATATAGCCACTATTCATTCCTGATTTTCACATGCTCATGAGAGGTGGATGGGGTAAATGATAAAGATGATAAAATTTAAGTGCTTGGAGCCCCACTCAAAGACTAAGCTATAGTGTTGCTTCTCAGTGGTTCTTAAATAACAAAAAGGGAACACAGGTATAATAGTTGCAAAGTAATGGAGTAGAGATTTGACAGTGATTACCTGAGTAAAACAGGTAATTCTAACCTGCCCATTGCGTATATCACGTATTTCATTTTTACTCTCACTCTTTTGTTCCTGTCTTAAAATATGCAAGTCTCCCCATTATATGTGTTATTATTATTATTGTGTTTTATTTTAAAATTTATTTGACAAATTATTTCTCATAATTCTTTTTACGATTCATTTTTTGAAGTTGATAGTCTTTCCTTTAGTGACTGTCTTTACTTTCCCACTAACTACTAACTCCCTGATTAAAGCATTTCAATTTGCATCCTGTTCTTTTTGCTCCAGTAAGACTTTTCTTTATGATCAGGAAGATTTCCTTCTGAGAGAATCCAACAATTTCAGTCTTCTTGTGATTTTTGTCCTCTCTGCCTCATCTGGCACTGTTGGAAATAGTATATAAACTACAGAGAGGCTGAAATTTAGACTGTTTTTAAAGAGATTAATGCCTTCATGCAATGGAGAAGATTGTTACTGTAAAAATGTAGAGAAGTTATTTAAAATAATTAGGAAGAACAAACAAAAACAAAAACAAAAACAAAAAAGAACCAACAGTCTAAGGAAGAGAGGCATCAAAGAAGTTGACTCTTAACTTTAATGCCAATACCCTGACAGTCTTCAAGGAAACATGATAAAGGGAAACTTGTGAATGGAAATATAATACAAGAGAATAACTTAATACATATTTACTTGTGGACCACAGCATACAGAATATAACACTGGGATCTATGAAGAGAAAGGCAACATATAATGACTACTTTACTTTGAAGATGTTGTGGAGCCTAGGAGTTAATTGTCAAAAGATACTACATTAATTACAGATTTTTTCTATGGCTATGAACTCATGCCAGAAATGATTAGTTTGGTAGAAATTTGACAAGTTTCCAGAAAGAATATAAATATAAAAGAAAGCCTACTGAAGGAGGATGGCAACAGTGAAACATATCATGAGACCAGACAGTTCACTGCCCTAAAGCATCTAGGGGTTCACCTTCAGTGGTGAAAATTATTGTCAGTCCCAATTATTGTCAGTCTAGTTTTTCAAAAGTAACTTTAGCTGGAATAAGTGGAAATTTACATTTAGCAATTGAAGTAGCAGCACATAATTGAAAGAGTGAAAGCTCTGGGCAAGACTGAACTGAATTCAAATTCTCCCTCATTTTACATATGGATGAATAGGAAAATTTAGTTAACGCTTTTGAGCCTTAGTTTTCTCTTCTGTAAAATAGGGAGCCTTTCTTATTACCTATTTGCAAAATCATAGTAATCAGAATTCTCTTGATAAAGGTAATATTTTCCATTTTATAAATCTCTTGAAATTTGTATTCATAAATAAAATAAGAAATTATTGTGCTTTTCATTCATCTGCAGGGCAGAGAATTACTACACATTCAAGATTGTTTTTAGGTAACTGAAAAGAGACCCACTAGAGGACACATTCATTCAATCATATCTTAGATGAGTAATATGAACTACTTAAATATTTAATTATATAAAACATAGTCTAATGATTTCCATAAGTATAATAATGTTTCTACTGTTGAAAGTAGATATGAAATTAAAGAATCACTGTGAGACAATGGGATGCTACTTAAACAGGCATTTATTTATTTTCAAGCATTCTATAAAGCATGTTCCCTAACTTCACCTCTAAATCAGGTGAAATAAATATGAAACTTCACCTCTAAATGAGGTAAATTAAATATTGCATAAATTGTGTACATAATCCAAATGTATATAAATGTACTTTTGGATAAATGTGAAGGAAAGTAGAATGAAAACAATCTCTGTAAAATAATTACTAGAAGAGAGAACAGTTTTAAAATATCAAAATTGTGGTAAAGAGGATATAGATTTGTTAATATGGTAAAAAATATAATAACATACAATTGATGAAGTTAAAATGTCAGGCATCTATCTTCCAATTCTTTTTAAAAATTCCTCATCAGACAATATGAAACTTACACTTAAATAATACAAATGTTATTGGAAGCAAATTTTTAGTAATTTAACCTGATTTGCCAGAAGCAGTCTCGTATAGTCATATACACAGAACAATTTAATTCCTCCTATTAAAATTTAAACAGAATTCAAATACACAGGAATCTTTTTAAAAAATCAAGTAAATTACATAAAGCTAGGCCTAGAGAGTTAACTATATTAGGATGATCATATTGGTTTTAAATAGAATTTAAATATACATATTTAATATCCATATTTAAGTTTTGCTTAAAACCAGGTGTTCTTTGGCTATTTATAAACACAAATTTCAAAAGATAAAGTTTTAGAGTTGAAGTGAAATTAGCACGTTGACGTGTATGTATTCTAATAATGAAATCACTTTACCATTAAACACATTGAGTTTGTGATCCTTCTCATTCATGTTACCTGTTTCATTGGGTGTTTCATAAGAAATATAGATTTAATTTTCCTTTTATGAAAATGATTCTCCATGTAACTTTAAAACATAGGCATATTTTGGGGACATTTCAATATTTTCTAAATTTTTCATGGGAGAACTAAGTTCAACAATGTGCAGCTTTTATTAGTCTGATGATATAAACAGTGACTGATTAAGCCTACACTCCATTCAGGTTAAAATATCTTACTGGAAAAAAAATAAAAAGAAATAACAGCTGAAAATCTTCCCAGAAACTCACTAGAAGACAAAGTAAAAACCAGTCTTCCATAGACATTAATGAAGACATGGTTCATGAGGTTTTCTGTTTTGGAGAAAACATTGCCCACCAATAAAAGACACAAACTGTGGATTTCTACAATTAAAGCCTGCAATCAAAGCAAGATAAAAGAAAAAAGTAGAAAGCTGTATTGCTCATTAACTTACAGTGGTTTTCCTTTGGATTCACAAGTCAAAATTAAAGGTTGTCCTTCTTGTGGAAAAGGAGTCGATGGTATAATCTTAACTGATGGTGTATCTAGAAACAAAAGAATATTAAGAAAGGTAAGTGAACACATACAAACTAGATACTTAATAACTGTGCATCATGCTATGTGTTCAGCATGTCTCATATGATTTTTATAATTGTATATATTTATAAAGGATTTCTCAGATTTGCTAAAACAGGGTGTGTGATTTAAAAAGCTAACATCCTGTCCATACAAAGCTAAAAAAAAAGTCTGAATATCTTATCAGCACCTTTGTTGTATTACTTCTGAAATCTGATTTTAAAAGTGAAATTGCGAAAAGTGGTTCAGATGAATATCAAGCATATCATACAATTGTTTCTTAAACTATTTATAGATGGCTATGAATACTATTATTATGGGCTGAATGCATTTATGTGCATCTGAATAACAACACTTTCATTGTTGCGGGAATACCAGGGGCTCACAATAAGGAACCCACGATGAACTCAAGATCAACTACTGTCTCACAAGCATTATGCAGAATCTTTTCAAAACGCAATGATGCAGCACTGGGCACATGCTGCTTGCTCTGAAGTAGTGAGTCACTTCCAATAGCATTTATGATTTTACTAAAAGTCAACATTTGTTATATACGCCACTACATGTTTGTTAGAAAATTATTGAGTTCCATTTAACAATAAATCATCCCTAGTGGAAGAGGATTAACGAATACTTTAAGACATGTATATTTATAACTTTTATGACATATAATATTCCTTAATCAACACAAAGATAGCATATTTCACAGAAGAAATGGAAAATACGCTAAAAAAGAGTGACAATATAAACACATTCTTTCTTTATGAAACTTTGCTAGTCCTGGCATTGTCTGGCCCACAGTCGATGTGGAATTGTCTTCTCCTTTTATCTTCACATTCTCTGCAATGAAAAAAATAGGCTCTGAACTCTCCAGCGGATCACAATTATTCTCACTCTTCCCTTCTTAGTTGTAATAGAAGAACTGATCTGTCCTGGTAATTATATGCATTATTTGATTTTGGAGCCAGTTAAATGAGTTACTACCGACTGTGTAATTTCCAGGTGAGTAACCTTATCTAAGGAAAATATTATTTAGATTTTTCATATATCAAATAATAAACCATAAAATAAAATGTTAACAGTTTATATCGTACTTTAAGATTATATATCCTTTTCAAATACATTCTTCCTCAATTCTTTAAACAAGATAATGCATTTAAGATAATAAAAAATAATATTCTGATTGCAAATAAACATTCCAAATTCATCACATTAAATATTGTGATATAAAATGACAGGAAGAAAAATTAATCTGAAGAAATATGACATACATTCATCATTCTTTTTTAACGGATAGAAGAAAAAATTGAATATCAGATTTAACCATACTTTATTATTTTTCCATTATCAGCAAATCTATGAAATCATTTATTGACTAGGATAATCATATATTTTCTTCTTCAAAGCAGGACATTGTTAAAAGGAAAAGAAAAAATATTAATAATTATGCAGATGAGAGGTGTGAACCGGACTGTTCTGGCCAAACTGAGGCCTCTGGTCTTTTGACCTATAACTAAATACACCTATTGCAAAATTTATTTTCCCCATGATATATTACAAAAGAAAATTTAATTTTCTTGGAAAACGTTTCAGGTGAAAGATCAGAAAAGTATGATTCTGGGAAACAGAATTGTGTTAATTTGGGTGTCTGTGATGCTTAATTTTGTGTGTCAATTTGACTGTGCCTTGGGGTGCCCAGCTATTTGACCAAACATTATCCTGGGTGTTAATGTGAGGATGTTTTTGGATGATATTAACATTTAAGTTGGTAGACTGAGTAAGGCAGATGGCCCTCCACAACATGAAAGGGCCTTATCCAATCTGTTCGAGGACTAAATAAAATGAAAAGGCTAATCCTCCTCCTCCAAGTAGAAAAACACTCTTCCTGCCTGATATCCTTTGAACTGCAATGCAGACTTTTTTCCTGCCTT
Source organism: Cacajao melanocephalus (assembly GCA_963573385.1). Classification (NCBI taxonomy): domain Eukaryota; kingdom Metazoa; phylum Chordata; class Mammalia; order Primates; family Pitheciidae; genus Cacajao; species Cacajao melanocephalus. Next base: position 33,992 of record CAUYLG010068052.1, read on the forward strand.
TAGAATAGAATGGAAACCTTGAGTCTTTCTGGGTATTGATCCTGAGACCTTTGGACTGGAACTAAATCATCAATTATCTTCAATCTCAGGTCATTAGATTCAGAGTAGAACTAAACCATTGGTGCAGTTGGTCCTCCAGCTCGCTGACTCACTTTGCGGATCTTGGGACTTTTGCCTCCAAAATCATACGGACAATTACTTATAATAAATCTCCTTTTATATGTATATACAGCCTATTGGCTCCATGTCTCTGGAGAACTCTAACACAGTGTCCAGGGTCCTAACAAACAGATCCTAAGGCATGTCTTTTACTGAGGGGGAAGCGTGTGAGGTGGTAATCTCAGGAAGCTTTGAAAGTGAGACAGGAAGGGAAGGAAGTAAATGAAGCCTGTGTTATTGATCAGACTGCACTGTGAGCAAAGCAAACTGAGTTCAGTTCCACTGTGGAACTGAGAGTGAATGGAGGACATGACTCTGAGTTTCCTTACTTGACTGGCAAGAGACAGGACTGTTTATAGAATATTTCCAGTTATCACTTTTGGTTGAGGACTGCTCCCGGGGGTTGGGGTGGGGGAGGTTGGTGAGGAGGTGTTATTTCCCAGGCACTTTTGCCCTTCTCAGTACACAAAAATAGTATGTGCCAAAGGGAGTGGATGATCACCACCAGGATCTGCTTCAGTAAGGTAACTTACATAGTGGCAGGCAGCTGTGAGAAAAGAGGAAAGCAAACTCTGGTTTTCTTCTACTGTTTAATTTAAGCAGTACAGCAGAGATGAGACTCTGTGTAACAAATGTTCCCTTGAAGCATGCTTCAGCATTCCCTTTAGATCTAACATACAGAATTTCAATTATAAGCAAATGCCAAAGCAGGTAATATACTGAGTACGTATTTCCATAAAACTCTCAGGAATAACCTAAATAACCTCTAAGTTACCAAATATCAAGAGATGTAAGACAGTATTCATTTATTTGACTTAAAAATTACTCAAAATGGAACTTAATTCCTACTCCTAAGACTTATCTTTCCAAATAAATAAGGAAACAAAAAAGGAATTTATGTAAAGATAATTTTTAAATGGAGATTTAAAAAATTATCTTCCCTAGATTTATTTGACAAATAGGTATGCTTCACTTGCTCCCCAACCCCCTCCCTGCCACAGATGTAATCCTGGTTCGACCCTTAGGTTCCCGGCTACTGTTTCTCAGATTCTATTGGGTGGCATTTTTCTTTTTCTTTTTTTTTTTTTTTGAAAGAAAGAGAGAGAAAAGAAGAAAGAAAGAGTGAAAGAAAGAAAAAAAAAAGAATGTAAGAGAGAAAGAAAGAGGAAGAGAAAGAGGGAGAGAGAACAGGATTCTTATTCTATTGCCCAGGCTAGAATGCAGTCTAAAAATGGGTATTAAAAACCTCTTTTATGCCAATAATTGTGCTTAACAA